>VZTB01018007.1:1050402-1090701 GCA_013397245.1 Thryothorus ludovicianus
ACAAACCACACCACATTTATGTTACAAAGCAGCCATTTCATGTCAGGATTTTGACACTGATGGGGTTACAGGAATGGCTTCAAGTGAGAAACTGCTGGAAGCTTCCCCCATGTCAACAGAGCCAACGCCAGCTGCTTCCAGGACAGATCTGCTGCAGGGCAAGTCCAAGCCCATCAGAGATGGTGGCAGCACCTCTGCAATAACTTAGTTACAAAGGGAAACAAAGCCAGCCGAGCAGCTACAGCTGGACTGAGAACATAGAACTGAGAACACAGGAACAGCCCTGCACACCCAAGGTCTGTGCAGAAAGAGGGGCAGGCGCCGGAGCAGAGNACAACAAACCACACCACATTTATGTTACAAAGCAGCCATTTCATGTCAGGATTTTGACACTGATGGGGTTACAGGAATGGCTTCAAGTGAGAAACTGCTGGAAGCTTCCCCCATGTCAACAGAGCCAACGCCAGCTGCTTCCAGGACAGATCTGCTGCAGGGCAAGTCCAAGCCCATCAGAGATGGTGGCAGCACCTCTGCAATAACTTAGTTACAAAGGGAAACAAAGCCAGCCGAGCAGCTACAGCTGGACTGAGAACATAGAACTGAGAACACAGGAACAGCCCTGCACACCCAAGGTCTGTGCAGAAAGAGGGGCAGGCGCCGGAGCAGAGATTCCCTTGCAGCCCCTGGTGCAGCCCCTGGTGAGGCAGCTGCACCCCTGCAGCACATGGGGGTCCATGGGGGAGCAGAGATCCATCTGCAGCCCAGGGAGGATCCCACAGTGGAGCAGGTGGATGCCCAAAGAAGGCTGTGACCTCAAGAGAAGTCCACACTGGAGCAGACTGGAGCAGACTTCCTGGTGTGCCCCCATGGACAGAAGAGTCTAAGTCTGGAGTAGATTTGCTGGCATGTTTGTGACCCATGGGAACCCACACTGGAGCATTTTCTGGAAGACTTTCTCCCGTAGGAGGGGAACATGGAGTCTTCCCACTGAGGAGAAAGGAGCAGAAGAAACAACGTGGTGAACTGACCACAGTCCCCATTCCTCATCTCCCTGCACCACTGGAGAAGAGGAAGTAGAGAAACTGAATTAAATGAAGTTGAACCTGGGAAGAATGGAGAGATGGGTAAAAGGGTTTTTTAGATTTATTCTTATTTCTCATTAACCTGCTCTGATTTGACTGATAAGAAACTCAACTAATTTACCCAAGTCAAGTCTGTTTTTCTGATGACTGTAACAGGCAAGTGATCTCTCCCTGTCCTTTTCTCAGCCCACACACAAGCATTTTGTTATAGCTTCTCCAGCTAAGGAGGGGAGTGATAGAGTAGCTTTTGTGTACACCCAGAATCCAGCCAGGGTCAATCCACTACAGCCATTAAACAAATCATTAAGGTTTTTATGAAGCCTTCGAGATGTCTAACCCACCAGCAGGGCACTGAAACCAATGCTAAACAACTTCTAAAGAAATACTCCAGAACAAGTGTAAAAATCCCACAAAGCAGAAGGCAGCTTATCCAAGTCATTAAAATTAAATCATATAGCTCAAACTCTCCTGAAAACACCAAAGGTTTGTCAAAATTTCATGTCTGAAAAGTTGAAAGCCAGTAATGAAAGCACTTGACAGAAGCAAAGATGCCCAGTCAAGAGCAAAAATCAGAGGTCAGAGACTCAACCAGAAAGTACACTGTAAAGCAACTTTATACTCAGTGGTATTCTAATTATACAAGTCAGGATGGACTTCACCACATTTCTCTACATGGCACATAGTCTATGAATTGATCAAATGAAGGGTCACCAAAGTTCCTACCCTCTGCTCCCACGGCATTGTGCTGTCTAGTTCTTGAGGATGCCATGACCATCCTCCCCCTCAGCTCTGAGTCCCTGCCAGGCCCATTTGATGTTTACAAAGACCTGCATACTCTAGATCTGCAGTAAAAGTTTGTCTCCTCAGGAATCAGAGGGAGCAGGAACTTCACCCAGTGAGCGATTGATTAGGCTGATTTTCCTTCTTTAAAGTATTGATTCTAAACTAAGAATCTGAAGGAACAAGCCAAACTACGAGCGTGCAAGTCCATGATCATATGAAATTTGACAGTATATGAAAGAAATAATAATTAAATTAATTTTTCAGTTTTGTCTCCATCACATTTAGTAGGATGCTCTTCATAATGCTAAAGATAAATGATAATATGCAGCAAGTAAGGCTCTTATTTAGCAGTAGCAGGGGATCAGCAGGACCCATAGGACCAACAACTTTAGTGAGTACCAGCAACTGCTCAGTCAAGGGAGAAAAGTAAAATTTTCTCCTTTCATTGCAAACTGAGACTGGAACATTTGGTATATACATATATCTACACTGTTTACCATGCAGCCAGATGACACAGAGAAGACCCTGAACTTTATTTAGACATCCCATTTTACATCCCAATTTCCTGACCCATCTTCTGATCACAAAGGTAGCCCTTTAAGAATAGATTTAGGCATACTCAAGCATTCCCCCTCATCTTTCAAGTAATAAAAATTTTCCTAATACAAGCTATTTTTCTTCTGAAAAGTCATCTCTCCATGCTTAAAGCCATCTAGTCATCTTAGGATTATTATCACTGTCCCACTGCCCCATTCACCCACTGTCTCAGAAATGGCTTAAATTAGACCCAAGAACATCCATTTCCAATATGCACACTAAGGCTGGAAGTTTGCTGTTCCTATTCTAATGTAATAATGCATTTGAGAATAAATTCTATTCGAAGTTTTAAAACACAGGCTACAGCCATATCATCAACTCACATTGCCGTAACTATTCAGGTTATGACTTACTACAGGTTCCTCTGAAATACTGCATTATATAATGGGAAGTTTGGATCATGTGACTTTCTAAGCATGGGTTTTCATTTGATAATAGATCTCTACTGTTGGAATACTGTGGCTGTGTCCCACAGTAACATCCAGGTTTGTGTAACCACCACATTCAATGTGTCCAAACTTCTAGTCTAGAGCATATGAGACAAAAAAGCTTGAGCTTTGCATACTTGGATCTAGCTTGAAATTAATTAATCTGGAACATCTACAGTCACTGCCACAAAACTGGAACCGAACACCCACGTTTACTTTGTTTCTTTTCTACAAAGGTCCAGTATGTGCAATTTAAATACAATCTCAAACTGCAGCACAAGAACAGCATATACATGTCATATCTGAATCAGAGATGAAGTTGTCTGGCTGCTATCACAAAGCACATGGCACAGAGCACACCTCAGCCAACATTAGATCCACACTCCACCAAACTGTCCTGGCTGCATCCAAACACACTCTGAATAATCCAACCCAGTGCTCAGCCATGGAACTCACTGAAAATTTTGCATTACCATTATTCAGCACAACTAAGAATAAGGAAACTCATTTCTGCACACTTTTTTGTTTTCATTTAGACAAAGCACCAGTCAATTTTCAGCCCTGTCCTTCCATCACCCAATATGAATTTCTTTTCTCTTTGTTCTACCACAAAAATCTTGTCAGATCAAAGGCTGTCTTCTGATTGTCTTTAACAGTTAATTAAACTGACATTGTTTCTGCTTTCTTCAGTGAACACCGATGCAAGCAGGGTGCCAAAAAGCTCTGCAAGTACTGCTACTATCAACCAAGGCAACACAAAGTGCATTTCAACTTCTCCCAGCATTATCACTGCAACGTTGAAACTAATTCCTGAAGCCACTGGAGAGATAAATCTCTGAATCATTACAGCTACACGTCACATGTATAATCACACATAAATGTCAATATTGTATCCTCAAAGACCCAAATTTCAATCACTAATCAGCCCCCAGTTACACAGTGAACCCTTAAATCCGTAGTGTTAAAATTGTTTTGACTACTATTTCCAATTTTGCATCTTCACGTGTACTTTTCTATACCCTAGAATCTGCCAGCATCTTCTCAACACTTCTGGACATACTGCGAAAGAAACTTTTGAACTGTTATTAAATTTACTTATTTCTCGAACTTTTCAAGTACACTGAAGAAATTCTCTGGTTCAAAAGTTCAGCAAAGAAATTAATTTCCACCAAGAACTTTAGTTAATTTTTCTATACTGCTGAAGCAATTAACACTTCCAAATTTAACTGAACCACTCGGCATCACAGGGGATAAAACTGATCTCCATCATTTTCATTTTTATGAAAGAAACAGTGACAAAAGACTGAAGCAGTTTGCCAGGCGGGCAGACTAACCTAAAGGAGATATTAAAAATAAAAGCCAACTACAATCTTCTAATATTTCTTTGGAGAAGGTCACACCCCAGACAAATTCTTTTCCAAATCCAGCTTAACAATACGGTCTGTCTTGTTGGAGCAACACCTCACATGTGTACTAAGCACTCAGCAGTAGGCAAAAAGGTCTTGTTCGTATTTCACTGCTCAGCCAGCTTCTACACAAGAACATGCCCACAGGGCCAGAAACACTGTCCAAGATTCACAAACTGTGAATTGTGTTTATTAAATAGAGGGTGACCCAGTGCCTCTGTAATTGGGATAAAGATTCAATTTAGCAAGCAGATGTTTTGACTGCTCCATAAAAGACAAAATCAGCACCGCATCATCTTTACATTAGTAGCCTAAATTGCAGGTTTATGCTAGTATTTTCCCACAGGTTATGGAAAGTCATATTTATGATCCTGGGGGCATACCCAGAGCTTCTGCCGTCAACCAGGGCTGGCTGCTTTTATGGGACAAAGTTAGTGACTGAATCTGTGAACAAGCAGACACATTCACTGCAGTGTTAACACAGAAGAAACATTTATATCTGGCAGCAACCACAGCTGCAACAACAGGAGAGGCTCAGTGTTCCCAGCAACTGCATTCAGTTCACAGATGATCAGTGTATTACCTTCGTGCTGCAGAGGCTTTTCAATTCAGCATTCAGAGCCAGGGCTCTCAAGGTAAATTTAATTACCAAGAAAACTGTTATTTATTTTCAAAGATGCTCAGTTACTCCCACAATCACAGATGGAAATACCTGTTCAGATATTTAGGTAGTTTAGCCTATAAATGACCCTCCCAGCACTTCTCCAGAAGACATCTAACTGTACAGTAGAGCTTTGTCCACAAGGCACACATGATCAGCTATGTTCCTCAGTCACATGCTTCCACCACCTCCAAAGAAATCACAGAGCAAGACAAAGTGACCAGGAGTGATACTGCTAGAGACACACTGGCCCAGATGGATAAACCTTTGTAAATTTTCCTAGCTCAAGGGGAAAATAACAGATAACCCCAATAAACCGTACACAAGCCAGCTCCCTTTTTATTTTCCACTACAGCTACTGTTGATATAAGAGACATAAAAACAAACAAACACACTACTCAAAATAATTATTGCATTTGAAAATTGAAAAGGAAAATCTTATCTGGTTTAAAAACTCCTGTTAAATACTAATAATTACATTTTCCAAAATAGTCAAAGTGATCATTAGCTTTTGTTATGTTTATTTGTCAAGAACTCAAAGCTATGCTTTGTGCAGTTATTTTGAATCTCTTTTTATTTCTCTTTGGAAAATAAATCTTGGGTCATTTATTTCTCTCCATTACAGACTGCAACTTAATAAAGCAGATTTATTCAGCTTTGTGGTAGAATGTATTCATCTTGAGAATGGTTATTTCTAAGCAAATGCTGAAAGTCAATAATGTCCTTCAATAAGCAGGAGGAACTGTTTGCTTTTGCATCATAACTGTAGGATCCAGAAGGCTCATAAAATGGGACACTTGAGTTATTAAACCAAAGTGCACACAGGTCTGCATAGCTATTACACACTTGCAGAGGATCAGTTCTACCCCAACCCCCAATGGATCATTTATCTGGACAGACACTAGTCTTAAATAATCCACTATCCTGTCTAGGCAAACCACACTTTTCTACAATTAACACACTCTAAAGTGACAACGCTTTGGCAAGACTTCAGTTTTATTAAATATTCGATAGCACTGAACAATACAAAAGATTTTGGAATTCTTATCAGGTGTGGAACTGCATTTTTAAACAGTTAATCCCATTTTTACGGATTCTGACAGAAAAACTGTCCAATTTGTGAACTTCTGGGGGAAAAAAAAGAAAAAAGCTCTAAAATTTCTTTCAGCAACCTTTCCTCCAAAGTGACAATTTCTCAATGCAAGATGGATCAGCCTTGGGGACAATAAAAATTGAAGCATGTCTTCACAGTCCTGTCATTGCCACTGGACAGGACAAAATCTGCAGATTTCCAGCTGCGGGAACAAGGATGACTGGGGGACTGGAGTATCTCTTTTATGAAGAGGTAACTGGGCCTGTTCAGCCTCAAGAAGAGACAGCTGAGAGGGGAGCTCATCAACAAATATAAGTGTTTAAAGGGGGTTGCCTATAGGATGGAGCCAGGCTCTGTTCAGTGGCGCTAACCATTAGGACAGGAGACAAAAGGCAGAAACTGATGCACAGGAAGATCCACCTGAACACGAGGAAGAGCTTCTTTACAGTGAGGGTGACCGTGCACGGGAACAGGTCACCCAGAGAGGCTGAGGACTGCTCCTCTCTGGGGACACCCAAACACCATTTGGACACAATCCTGTGCTCGAGCTCTAAATTGGCTCTGCCTGAGCACGGAGGTTGGCCCACATGAACCCACTGTGGTCCCTCACAAACCTGACCCATCCTGTGATTCTCTAAACGCAGCTCTGAGATCTTCCATGTGTCCGGCCAGGCCCCAACTATACTTTAAGACTAAACCTTCTACGTGCTAACTCGTCCATCCGTGGGCAGAAAAAGATTAACATCTAGGTGCCCTCCACCAATTAGATTTAAAGGTGGAAAGACAATACAGTCAATGCAATAAATACAATAGCGCTAATATACAAACACACATACGCCCCGGGAAACCCCAACCCAGTCTTCCAGGGCAAATAAATGCATCACCTAACGATGCAAAGAGAACGTATTTCCATGAGCTCCTATGGAGGCCATGACCTCACCATGAAACCGAGCGCCAGCCAGGTGCGACTGCCGGGCCGGGGGAGCGGCCCCTGCGGCCCCGCAGAGCCCCGGCAGCGCTGCCCTCCGCCCGCCCGGCCCCGACCCCGTCGACCCGATGCCGCCGGCTCAGCCCCCGACACCCCGCGCAGCGCCCACCCCCATGCAGGTGGGATGGTTCATCCCGCCCGCCTCGGTGCGCCGCAGCGCATCCCCGGTGGGCGGAACCATCTCTCCTGAANTTCCGCCGATGTGGAGCCGGCCGGCGCGGCGCATGCGCCCGGCGGGAGCGACCCATAGAGGGCGGCGGGCAGGCGGGCCCTGCTCGGGCTGAGCGAGGGAGGCGGTGCCGGCTGCCGGTGCGGGCCGAGGGAGGCGGTGCCGGCTCCCGGTGCGGGCCGAGGGAGGCGGTGCCGGCTCCCGGTGCGGGCCGAAGGAGGCGGTGCCGGTGTCCGGCCCCGGCAGCAGCCCCGCGGCGGTAGCTGCCCAGAGACTCGTGGGGCATCTCAGCTTGGAAGGGAGCCATAAGGATCTTCAACGCCCTGCTCCGTGTAGGAACACGTAAAACTAAACCGTATGACCGAGAGCACTGTCCAGACTCTCTTGAACCGTGACACCATTATCAGCTTTAGTGATCCTGCCTGGCTGTGCTGCGGTGCCCCTCGGCAGGGCAGGGGAGCTCGGCTTAGGGTGGGGCGCTGCAAGCTTGGAGCCATGGTTAATGAGCAAAGACTGCAAAAAAGGCTGAACGTGAAGAGTTCAGCGGAGCTTGACAGCTTGAACGCTTGGAGATTAACCACTAACCTCACAACCCACCTTAACCTAACTTTTATGCTGGTTGCTCCCAGAATAACTTGCCAGTATTTCTTCATCAAAACTACCTGTATCTATGGCTGATTTGACTTAAGAAATAAAGTTTCAAGCTGCTGCTTTCCTAAAAAAAATTTTTTTTTTTTTAATGGAGAATATAGGATAAAGTAATTCGATATTTTTTCAACTGAAGAGAAATGCAATCTTCTGAAGTTTCTCATAAACTTCAGTCATCTTCAAATGCACATCGTTAATTACTTTATCTACGACGGAGAATTTCCAGTGGGGAAAGCATCCATTTTCAATTGTCAAATTTATGGGTATTCCAAATACTCCTCCAAACGTACATTTCTTTTATTTTAGAAATTTATTTAAGAAAAGGATCCTCAGTGGGCAATCTGTAACTGCAGGTTATTGATTTTAGTAACTGACTCGGTAATTACAATATTTGGGTCAAGCACATATGCAATATTCTACTTAGTTTCCAACAATGCCAAACTTTGTTCAAGAAAATATAGAACTAACAGATTTTCAAAAGGTGTATTGAGTGTTCATTCCTTCTGCATTGTCATTGCATCTCAGGACTTGACTCACAGTAAGTCCTGCATAGGCATTGAAGAGACATTAGGGACATGATACATCTTTATTTCACACCCTACCCAATGGAAATCTTTTTGTTTATACTATTTACTTAAAAAATTCTTTCTTCTAGGAGCAGGTTTGTTATGTGCTTAGAGAGATTTTTCTAATGTGCTCCAAAATTATATCTAGTATGTGAGTAACCAGTGGTGAATAATGAATATTCAAAAACACGTGGAAGATACTATAATATGATAGAAATTAATGATTTGTAATCTGCATTTTGTTTCTCTTTGGTTAGAACAGAATGCTCACATCTGGTTAAATTCTAGATACCCATCCATCAAAACAAATTACTCCAAATGACAGGAATATTGCAGACACCAAACACTTGTTTACCATAAGTTTCAGGTTCTGAATAGCATATACAGCTTCTCTCTTAGAAATCAGGGATTCAATTCATGTTGTTTCTGTTCATTCAGAAAAAGGCCAGATGGATTACAATACCCAGCTTCTTCCATTTTTAATTGTTTCAATTAAAAGCTAACCCTGAAATCTTTGAGGGCCATTTCTCGTAATTTTTTTTTTTTTTTTTTTTCTGCTTAAACCCTCCTTGTTAGAATAGATGCTCTGCTAGGTCTATTTAAACATAAATTATACTTTCTCTAAATTTCCATTCTTTTTTAGGGAAAAAATGCAAGAACCAATTAAATATACAGAAATACTGTCCACACATGCCAATTAGCTTTAGCTTTGGGGCTGCTAAAGTCTTGAGAGACTTCCATTTCTTCATGGAATCTTCTTTTTGTGATGCTTTATATTTGGCTTCCAGACCATCCACTGGCAGTGAGTCCCATAATTTATTTACGCATTGTACAAAAAAATGTGTCTTTTGAGCCTACTACCTGATATTCATCTGATAGCCTCTAGTTTTGAAATATAAAAATAATTATTGCATTTACCTTCTCTAAGTCATTCTTGATAAATCACTGCTATACTCTCTCTCCTGTCTCTTTTCCAGGCTGTAGAGTCCTAATCTATTTAATCTCCATTCATAGAGACACCATTCCATCTTTTCATAATTTCTGTTCCCTTCTTCTATGAGTTCTAGATCTCCCATGTTCATGTGCAGTTGAGGACACCAGAACTGCAGTCATACAAAGCCACTAAATCCCTTCTGCCTACATCTGAGGGGTTTGCACTCCTGCTTTTTGTAATAATTTGCATTTTAACTTTTACTCAGGTACTACTTTGCAAGGTGATTACCTTGCATGATGTTTTTATGAGCCATTGGAAGGCCTCAATTATGTTGCCATCCATCTGTAGACTATAATTCTATCTGATTGGCAAATGATTGACATTCCTCTAGGATTTATATCACTGGTTTATATCTAAGAGCACATTTTGAAATCACCTTGAATATCAAAATGGCATCTACATTTCATGAGATCCTGGATAGCAAATTGCTTGTCTATGTATCAAAAAGCAATACCTGTTAATTCATCACTGAACATCATGAGATCTAACTGAAAAAGGAATGTTTAGGGTCGATATACAGAAGAAATTCTTTACTGGCAGAGTGATAAGGCTCTGGAACAGAGTGCCCAGAGAAACTGTGGATGCCCCATCCAAGGAAGTACTCTGGGAGAGGTGGGATGGGGTTTTGAGCAATCTGGTCCAATGAATGACTTCCTGCACATGGCAAGGTGGTTCACAGGATCATGGAATATTCTGAGTTGGAAAGGACTCATCAGGATCCTTGAGTCCAGCTCCTGGCCCTACAGAGGACACCCCAAGAGTCACACCATGTGCCTGAGAGCATTGTCCAAATGTTCCTTGAACTCTGTCAGTCTGGTGCTGTGACCACTGCCCCGGGGAGCCTGTTCCTCTGGGTGAAGAATCTTCTCCTGATAACCAACCTGAATCTCCCTGACTCAGCATCATGCCAGGCTGGAACTTCGAGGTCCCTTCCAACCCAAACCATTCTATGATTCTCTGATTATGCAATCTGAAAACATGTATATATCTCTTTATCTCTTTTCATTTTCTTAGTTACAAGTGTGAGCTTCCTTTCACAGCAGTTCCTTATGATAAGTAAGCTGGTCTATAACAGACTGTTTCCAAGGGTTCTTGTTTTCCTTCTTTTCTTGATACAAAAATTGAGCACTGAACATCTTAAACTGTGGTTAAAAACTCGATGCCTTAATGCAGCTTTAAAAAATTGCAGTTGATAGAAGGAGACTCTTAAGCTTTTAGAAGGCCTTGGTTTGATGTATATCAAACAGGATGTTTTGTAATATCTTGATATGAAGTTTCATGAGATGCCTGCTTTTCTTTGCTGTGAAAAGATTTTGGAAGGTGGTACTGATGTTGATTCCCATTGTATTTCCTAGAATCACAGGATGGTTGAGGTTAGAAGGGATCTTTGAAAATTATCTGGTCCAACCACCCTGGCAAAGCATGGCCACATGGCATCTTTTAAATATTTTTGCAAAGGAAAAAGACACTCTCCAGTGTCTCTGAAGAGTCCATGCCAGTGCCTGGTCACCCTCACATGGAAAAAGTGTTTCCTGATATTCAGAGAGACTCTCCTGTGTTTCAGTTTGTGCCCATTGCCTCTGGTCCTGGCACTGAAAGCCACTTAAACAAAGTCTGGCACCATACTCTTTGCAGCTTCCCTTCATTTATTTGTAGACACTGATGGGATCCCTCTAAGCCTTCTCATTTCCCAGCTGAACAGTCCCAGCTCTTTCAGACTTTTCTTATGGGAGAGATGCTCCACTCCCTTCCTCCTTGTGGCCCTAGGTTGGACTCCCTCCAGTCTGGTTATGTCTCTCGTGCACTGAGGAGCCAGCACTGAACACAGCACTGCAGGTGAGGCCACCCTGGTGCTGAGCAGAGGGGAGGGACTGGTCACCCCCCTTTGCCATGGTGTCAGTACTTTGCCCAGTACAGCCCACGATGCCACTGGCCACCTTTGCATCGAGAGTTCCCTGCTGGCTCCCATTGAGCTTGGTGCCCACCAGGACCCCTGCTCCTTGCTTGCCAAGCTGCTTTCCAGCTGGGTGGCCCCCAGCATCCACTGGTGCCTGGTGCTGTTTGTGAGGAGAGTGGCTGAAGATGGCAGGCTTGTTGTCAATGTCACCAGTTAAGAACATAGATCATAAAAGGCCCATTGTGTTGAACAAATACGCTTCAAACTCCAAAACTGCTGCTCCTAAGTTTGTTACAGCTGTAACACAGAAATGTTAGATGGCCCCCACTGGAATCCATAAAACAGCTGTTTAGTAACAAAATGTTAAAAGCTTGGGGTGTGTTGACTTTCCCTAAGCTTTGATGAAGAATAAATATGATTACAGAAGATACTGCAGCTGTCAAAAGTGCTGGTGGTGGTTCATACTTCAAATAGAAATTATCAGCACATTTAAAATACCAGAAACATTTGAGAAAGCCGCCAGGATTTTTCCCAACATGAATCATTATCATGCCAGTAAAGTAAAATATTTTATCTGTCACTTCATGAAAATAAAACATCTTTATTTGCATATAGATCTGTATGTGCTGGGACTTACCACGCAAGCATTGCCAACATCAAGGTTTGCTTTTGTTGTTTAATTTGGTGGGCTGCCAGTGTCAACTTTCTTTCAGTAAAGTTCAAAGTCACAGTACAGCATCCCTTCAATAAGTAGGTCAGTTGGGAAAATGTCACAAATGTTCAGACGCTTGTGAATCTTTGTCAGCTCTTATTTATCTTTACATGAAAAAACAGATGCACTGTATGATAAACATGCCAAGTTGCACTAAAGGAGATCATATCATAGATTTGGGCAGTGCCTCAGATTCACAACAATTTTCCATATTATCCTGCTAACTTCTCAAGTCCTACAATCTGAAAATAGTGCTTGGATTCTGAGGATGTCCAAGAAATACAACACTCTATATACTCTTAAGCATCTGCATAAACCTATCTTGATGCCTGTGAAATTAGGTAGATTCTGTAGCTCTGCACATGACCAGAGATCTGTCAAATCCTGACATCTGGCTCCAACTTATGGTCTTGTCCTGGAGTATTCAGTATTGAAAGGATCACGGGGGTCTTAGTCATGGCCCTATTCTGGACTTCTAACCAGATTCCTCCAAGACTATGTCCCAGGACTGTCAGGGAGCAGTCCTCTTCAAGTCAGCTCCCAAGAAGCACTTGTGGACAAGAATGTACAAAATCTGTCCTCCTCCATTTCCACAGCCCCCCCCAACAGTATTCCAGCAGGTGTTACACCTTCAAACAGCTCACATGTCCTCATGTAATGTTTGTAGGGCATTCAGTATACCCTGAAGAACTGAAAACAGATGACAGGAGAGGGGAGAAGAACTGTGGTGGTATAAGACAAACCATTCCTGTTTTGAAGATTCCCCCATTCATAGTTTTCCACAGCTGGATATAATCCGTCGGCGTAGGTCTCTTTGTGCCCATAGCTGTAATATTGCACAAAGTCATGGCCCACCAGCAGAGCCCTAAGGTAGCTGTCAGCCACCCTCCCACTCCTATGATTCACATCAGCTGTGGGAACTAGTACAGCCCATGGCACAAAGCATCACTCCCAAGTCTGCTCTAATTCGTGAGAAAACTCCAGAGAACTATAGCTCAGAGCAACTGAAAATCCACATGGCAACATGCACTGCAGGGACTTCTTTCATGTGTCTTGGGAGGATTCTCCCTCCACTAGCTGCAAGGCTTTTACAGCCCTTGTATTCCTGTGAAGCGGGGTTCAAAGAGGAGTGTGAAGAGAAGGATGATCATCTGCCTGCTTGAGCTTCCTGAGGTAAAAGTAGTTATAGGACACTGTAAAGTCCTAGACAGTTAGTGATTAAAATATAATACTAAAAATACTTTTTAAAGCTGCAGGAAATAATAATTATAGGAATTTAAAAATAGCTGCATAGATAATTTCCGTTTACTTCAGAGGATGAATCAAATCCAATTAAAAAAAAAGCTTCCTGGAAAGGGTTAGAAAGCATGAGATTTTAGGAAATCTATCATCATTCAGACAATTGGGCACTGGAGTAAGGACATTATAGGATTTTCCTAGGATCAGTTTCTTACTCTGAAATTTGCAACTGCTGTATACATACAAATACTTACATTGGTAATGATTTATTCAGTGAACATGGTAATCAAGCTCTTTCTCATCCACTCTTAGCTTTATTTAATGTCTGTGAAAATGAAACTGTACCATTTGGCATTTCTCTTAGAAACTCAGGTCAGCCACTCATATTCAGGAAGCATTTAGAAGCTGTCCTTTCATCCACAGGAGCCACCCTATTGAGCAGCGTAAAAATCAATGACACACACCATCGTTATAGCCAGACCCAATGTGAGGAGTTTAGAAAATAATTGATGGCCTGTTTCTGTCTGCATAACAGATTCAGCATGCAAGTGAGCAATTTTCTGTCTGGAGAGCTGCACTTTGGCTGTTGTGCTTGAGAACAGCCACCACTTGCACCCCTGCATGCAGCCTCCTGCCCACTGGATCTGTCTAAGCATGGATTCAGGTCCTGCCCCTCTTCTGAGCTGCTCTGCTTCACTATTGGAAGTAATGCTCAGCACACTGTGCTGGGCTGACCTTTGCTGTCCACCAGATGCCCTCCAAAGCCACTTTATCACTACTCTCCTCACCTGGACAGGGGAGAGAAAGTATGATGAAAGGTCTGCGAGTTAAGGACTGGAAGAGATCACTCAACTTTTACCAGCACATGTAAAACAGACTTAGCTTGGGGAAATTAATTTCATTTATTGCCAATGAAACAGAGCAGGATAGTGAGAAATAAGAAAACAAAAATCTAAAACCACCTTTCCCACACCCTTCCTTTCTTTCTGGACTCAACTCCCAGGACGAGGGTAAAGGAGAGGAGTAAAAAATTCACTTCCATTCATGGAGTGTCAGTGTCACAAATTATCAGCCATTGTTTCATCTTTCTGTTTAAACACAATGAAATGGTGTCTCTCATTCATGAAGACATTCTGCTACACTGTAATTAGAAGCCAATCTTACTACAACCTGACAAAAAACATTTTTCTCCTTAAAGATCTAACTCTTTGTTGACTGCAATGTTTGCTTTTGTATTGTCAGTTGCATAAAACTCAATCCCAAACCTCATAAATAAAGCATTTACCAGAACAAAAGGATGCACTGACAATGTTGTCTTTTTCTGGAGTACTGACTTTGAATGGTATTTATCAACAGAGTGAACACCTCCCCTTCTATACAGAAGTTCATTCTGCTCTTTATTTCACAAAGACATTTTCAAAATAATGAGCATATCCATCTTTTACAAGTGCTGCACATTTATACTGAGGTAAATAATAATTCATATTAATTTAATGTTGAGTATTATACTTAGCTGTGGACTTCTAACAATAGAATGGATACTGGTACCCATTTACAGATACAATTCTGTTTGTAGCATTAAAAGAAATCACACTATTACCTTTATCCCTTTTTTCCTTCTGGCTAACCCTTTTCATTATTCCTTCCTCCTCCTTTCTCAGCTGAAAAGTCTGAGATAAGCGTGATGTCAGCAGTGGAAATAGCAGAGCATTTAAAGTTAAATAAAGGTGAGACTACAAAGAGGGACTGAAATGACAAAGCTGCTTCATGGAAGCCATGGCTGCTCCTAGTAAGATCTCTGCTTGTGGTAAAGTCTCTGCCTCTGTTGGTTTGCATCAAAGGATTATATACAGTCTGTAAATAATTCATATATGTATATATTTATGTGTGTGTGTGTGTTGGTGTGTGTATATATATATAGAGAGAGAGATATAGATACAGCTATATACACATATTTGGAAACCCACCAATTTACATCACTAAATATATTCTAAATAGGAAAATTTTGGTGGAGACTGCTATTGATTAGCAAGGGGCAATCATGACTTTGAAATCCAAAAAGTGATATCCTGGTGCATGTGTGCCAGTCCTGGTTTGTGGGTAGGCTGA
Source organism: Thryothorus ludovicianus (assembly GCA_013397245.1). Lineage (NCBI taxonomy): Eukaryota > Metazoa > Chordata > Aves > Passeriformes > Certhiidae > Thryothorus > Thryothorus ludovicianus. Next base: position 1,065,775 of record VZTB01018007.1, read on the forward strand.
ATATCCCAAAAAATAGACACATAGACTGACTATATCAGTAAGCTTATTAGATGGTGAATAAAATCAGTGTTCTGTGATAATCCATATAAAATTCTAATCAAAAACCTGGTATGATTCAGAGCAGAAGTTGCACTTTCCCAGACACAACTGGCACACGTACTAGTCCCAACAAGGTTGGGTGTGGATGTGGCAATGTCATTTTGGAGGGTGGTAAACTTCAAGTAGATGAGATCCTACCTCATTCTCAGAAGAAAAGGATCATGCCCTGTTTTGGTTACAAGTACGGAATTTTTTCTCTGGTATAGATGCATTGAACAAGCACATGGTTCCTGAAGGAGCCAAGAAGTTGCAGAATGTCCTTTGTCTGTAGCTGGAGAAGGAGCAGAGCATGGGCAAGGGGGAGAGGGAAAGCAGATGTTTGCTGTGCAAGGTGCTTGTTTCCTGTGTAAAGCAGTGTTATGAATCAACCATGTCTGGTGTAGCCAATGGACACAGAAATGAATGCCAGAATCTTCTGATTCCAGTTCTTCCTGCCACTCAGAGTAAAAATGCCTGCCATGTCCTTTTCCAGTCACAGCTTGCTCCACAGCACCAGACCCAGTGATAACCACTAATGAAAATGGGACGTAGTTATTTTTTCCTTGCCTTGTTCAGACAAATTAAGACAGTATGAAAACAGAAATATTAGCTGCTGACATTTACCAACTGGTTCTGGTGGCACAGCAGTGGGAGGCTTGAAGGAAAATATGGATGTGATTTCTGCTCAGTTCACTCAGTCTGAGTCAACTTCCCCTCTGTACACTACAGCATTATAATTAGTAGCAGTTCAATTGCATTTCACAAATTAAAGTGTTGTGTAAATTGTTCCCCTATTCAGCATAACACTTCTGCTCTTAAGGGATAATCTAGGCCAAGGAAGCATCCTGAGACTCCATGGAGAAAGACTATCACTTCTTGTAGAGCAGAGGGTAGAGAAACAATGAGCAATGTCTATTTATGTATTTGTATTCTAGGTATGTGGTAGTTTGTCAAATTTTAGCCAGAAGTAGGACTGAAACTAGATGATCTTTAAGGTCTCTTTCAGCCCAAACCACTCTATGATTCTAACATTTTGCTAATGAAAGGCTGTTAATGTAGGAAAGAAGAGGCAGAAGCAGAGAAGGAAACCAAATATTGCTGAGATAAGAAACTATCCTGGACAAATCCTCCCTTCACTGTATAATAAAGCTGGTTTAAGAACCTGGGAGGAGGGAGGGTGGGCTTTAAATGCTATTTAGTCCTCCGTGAAGATTTTAAAACTCTGTACTGAGGACAGAGAAGGCTTTTAAACATGGGCAAATGCTCCTGTGTTAGCAGCACAGTGGGTCACGTAACAGAATTGGCTGCCTCATCCTTCCTAGATATCAAGGTACAAGGTACAAGAGAGGACAGCAGCTCCTTTGAGACATCTCTTTATATCCTTAATCAGGCCCTAATCTCTACAGCATTATTTGAGGTTGGAGCTCCAGGGTCAGACAAGGCACACACTCCTTTTGGGGGTGCAGACACACCTGTCTGCATTTGGGCAGCAGCAAATAATGAACAGCACTGAACAGTGGGGTTGCAGTGATGAGCACAGGGATGCCGACCCTTACTCTTAATACTGGACTGCACCTGGACAACTGTTAAAATATCTGGAGTGGAGGACTAGACTCTAGACTAGACTAGACTAGATGTCAGAGGATTGAACTTTGGAAACTCAAACTTATATCTGCCAGAATATTCTCCTACTTCTCCAAGGAAAATTCCACCTTCTCCATGTATCATATTAAAGCACAATTTCAGCAACAGGTGTGCAAGATGTATTATTAATCTTTTCAGTGTGACTAGTTAAAGTACCTTCTCAGACAGGGAAAAGTGCTTAGTGCTTGGGGGTTTTTGATAAATGATCAGTTTTATGGTATTTTTGGTGGACTAAATGGGTGCAAAATTTAAAAGCATTGGTAAGATTCAGCCCAAGGGTAATATTAAAATATTAAATGATAGGAAGATCTCAGTCAAGGTTTGAGATTTAGGCTTGCTTCGTTTTATGATAAACATTATTAAAACTTCTTAAAGGAGAAATAGTGACAATATTGATTAAGTTTTAATTTTAACAACATTAGTTAATGTCTTTCTATTTTGTAAAAGAGAGAGTTTTTTTAATGGAAACTTTCCACATTTGGCCATCATTTAGATTGTCCTGTGTAGGGAGAAGATGAAAGACAATTTCACTGGGAGATGGTCTGAAGTTTTTAGTGTTGCTGTCCTGTTTTCTTGAGGCTAAAGCAAGACAAATTTTCAAAATAAGAAAGAAGTAGCAAGGAAAGCAGCGAGGATCGAAAATACAGTGTCAGGGAGCAGCAGGAGCAGGTGAGACATAAGGTGCAGGTGAGAGTGAGGGACAGGACAGTGCCCCCTTGACATGGCCCCATCTCACAGTGCCCAGCTAGAAGAGCTGAGCAGAGCCAGCAAGTCAGCAGGGCAGGATCCACAAAAATTCAAGGGCAAGGCCCTGAGCCCAGTGACGCCACGTCAAAGCTGGCCTTGAGCACAGGCAGTCAGACTCCAACAAGGACTTGGTGTATAGGTTCTCCTTTTAGTGTTCTTATTTGTTCTTTGTTTTGAAGAATGTTAGTATGATTCAGTCAGCTGCTCTGTGCACAGGCCAGCTCTGTCAGCAGCATTACTAAACACGCTTTCTTGGCTAAAGGAGGAAAAAAAGTAATAGAAGAATAAAAGACACAAAAAAAGGTACAAGCAGGGTGAAAAAAGGCAAAAGATGCTCTAGATCTAATATTAAGACATTGCCAAGGAGATGAGGGATCTTTTGGGTCACTCTGTCTATCTCAGAAACGTTACTCTAACTCCCAAGATGGGACATGCCAGCACAGTCATACTGGATTGCACTTCCAGGCCCTACCAGGATTTATCATTTTCTCAGGTCTTTTCACATTTGTCAAAAAGTCATTTTTCACAGGTCCAAAGTTATATTGTTTATGTCTCTATATTAAAAGCGTCAGAAAATGGTCTAGGGTTAAGCCAAGGTTTTTCTTACTTTTTTCATCTGATGCTCTTAATTTCTAACTTTACCAGCTTAGTATTCTTGTTCCTCAAACTACACCCTTTTTGGCTAATATTAGTATGTCTTTTTGTTTCAAACTATTCAATTTCTTAATTTTTTTACTTGGTCAGTTTCTACAAATAGTTTTAGGTAACTGGCTGGATCAGATTCCTGTTATCCTGGCTAGAGTTTAATATAAGAAGCCACACAAAGCTTTGAAAAATTGTGATTTTTTTCTTATTAAAAAATGTATCCACAAATTGCTTGAGGACATTTCTGTCTTGTATAGTACTATGATAGCATAGTATTATTATTAACACAGTATTAATCTCCACTGGGAAAGACATGAAATTCCATTATATGCCACTTCAATAGGGATAAAAAAGAGAAGCCGAGGAAGAACTGAAATACAGAGAAAAAAAGTTAGTTTGCCTAAAGCTCCACAGAAAGTCTGACATTGTAAAGACTTGAATTCCATCCTCCTAACACATAGGCTTATACCTACTCCTGCTCCATAAAAGCCTTTGGCAGTTTTATTTGTAACAGACCTCATGTAGATGGGTTGATGTGAATAATGTTCGTTCCCATCAGCACTGCAGATGAAAAAGAATTTCCTAACACAAAGCCATTCAGAGGCAAAGAATTAACACAGTTATTTTTAAAATCTCCCACTCCTTCAACAGTTCGTCACCACCATTATTAATTAATTTTTTAAAATGCAGTTCACTGAATAACCTCCCTGTGTACACTGGTGAAAGTGGCCCCAGATGTGTTAGTGTGCAGCTCCAGGGTGGCCTGTCACAGCTGGCAGTGGCAGCTGATAGCAGTTCCCGAAGTGCAGCCTCAACTCACTCTCCCAGTTCCTAACCAGCTCTTGCCTCCCATCTAGTGGCTACATCCATGCACCAAATAGTTTATTCAGATTTATTTTTTTAAATTAAGGTATTGAACAAGTAAGAATCTTGTCTGCAGTAGAATAATGTAAGAAATTAATCCACAGTCTCAGCATTTTCTAAATAACTTTGCATAACTTTTCAGAGTTAACTTCAGTATACTCAGTTATTCAAATATTGTTGGTTCCTTCAAAGTCACTACAGGATCTTCAGAGCTAGGAGACTGAAAAAATAAATCTGAACATGGAATTCTTCTACTACCTCCATGAGTCTGAGCCCTGTAAGGAAACTATTCACAAACCTTTCACTGCCAAAGTTAGAACAGAAAGTTTACTTCTCATCTCCAAGGACAAGGTTAAAATCTTGTGTGGAAAACTCTCCAAAACAGCAGCCTTTAAGGAAAAACAAGGAGACTGAAAGAAGAACAATAAAATCCCAAAAGAGAGCACAGACTCTTGACTTGACATCCTGCAAAAACCACAGAGCCTGGAAGGGATGTCCAAAGATCATCTGGTCCAGCCTTTCATGGGACAGGGAGCCTCCAGGAGACTAGGACCCTGTCATGTCTTGAAAACCTCTGGTGAACAAGGAATTCCCTCTGTCCAACCACGAGCCAACCTCCTCCTGTTCTTCACAAGCCACCTACAGAGAAGGCAGAGTCTGTAGCTACATCACCTGAACAAAGAGCTGCACTGGCTGAAGTCACACCTGAGTGTGGCTCACACAACAAGAGCTGCAGCAAGGAGGTGACAGGAAGGATGCCAAACAGTAGAGATTGGCTCCTCACTGCTCCCAAAAAAGCAAATGTGTGTTCTCAGGGAAGGCTGCAACTAGAAATGCCACTCAGCATTTGTAGTGTACAGAGTGCTGTATGTGGGGAAGGGAGGGCAAAGCTGAGGTGTTGCAGGGCCCAGGACCAGCCTTAGTGCAGCTGGCTTCTCATCCATTTGAGACTGTTACTTTTATAGGACATCTATAAATGTTAATCACCCATCTTGTTGGCGAGTACAGCAGGCAGAATACAAAGCAGGGAGTTATCCCATGTGAGAATACACTGGCATGTATTACTAGTAGTACTTTAGTGGGAAATATTTCCTTTTAGAGTTTATTTCAATATAGGACCTATCTATTTCTGGATTGTATTCAGTATCTAAGCACAGCTCAGGATTGATAAAGCCTGAGATACTTTATATTACCAGCATGTACTCCTACTAGCAATAACAGTAAATTAAACAAAGCCTGGGCACAGTCTTTAGACACAGCAAGTGGTTGTTTATACTGTTTAATTGTTAGGATAGAGCCTGAGGTATTTTTTGCTCAGAGTTTCCTAAACAACTCCCAGGCATAATTTAGGACTTGGCATATGCTGTGCATCATTCTCAATTAAATTGTCTCCCTATTTTGAAGGGGAAAAGGGCTTGAGGGCTTGAAAGCTGGCCACTGTGCAAAAGAAGTCATTTAACTACAGGCGTTGCCTTTGGCTACATCCATGCTGCTGGGAAATACAAGTCCAGACTAAAAGTTTAAATAATGTTCCCCTAAACACATAAGCTCCAGAGTTTTATGAGCTGCTATAAACAGCTTCCCTTCACCGTGGGCTGCAGAAATCAGATTTTTTTTTTTCAGGAAGCAGCCTGCAGAGTTCAAAAGTTATACCAGGATTTGGAGCAGTTGTTTATAAAAATCCTCCTGTCTCCTAAGAATGCAAGGAAATACTGAAATTTAAGTGAAGAACTAATTTGTCTTGCTGTTCTTTAAAAAAAAGACAAAAAATTCCTGGTGGTGTCTATTCTTGAGTAAAGAATTTTGTTCTGGATCTCTATGGAGTAGTGGTATAGGGAAGCATTTCCTTGATAAAGTCAATAAATTATAGAATCACAGAATGGTTTGGGTTGGGAGGCACTTTGAAGATCAGTCAGTTCCAACACCCTCTCATGGTCAAGGTCACCTTGTAATAGACCAGGTTACTCAGAGCCCCATCCAACCTGGGCATTAATTAGATCAAATAGTTAATTATTTAACAACTAATGTGCGCAATTATTTAACAACTATTAACTTAACAAGTATTAACTAATAAGCTCAATTTCATTATTTTCAATTCCCAAGAGCTCTCAATATTAACTCTGAGGATGTGTCCAGCATTTTTAACCAGTCCTAATTAGGTTGTCTGCATCATAAAAACCATGCAGAAAAGGAAAAAAAACGTGTTTTACCTAGTGAATTACAGGAGTTACCATTGTAGCATTGGTATGTAAAAAATTAACATTGAATAATTGTAAGCAAATGCACAAAGGCTGGAAATTTGCAGAGTCCTCTAACTACTGGCTCTTAAATGCACCAGGCATTCTGATTTAAAAAGTACTATCTGAAGTACAAGCAGTCTGAAAGAAACAAAAGTACTGCCTGAAAATGATGTGCTAAAATTTCTGTAACTCCCCAAGGAATTACCTAATTAAATTTAATTCCAAAAACCAGCCCTTTTTCACTTTTCAAATCTCACTTGATCTATTTCTGCTTTGCAAGTTAAATGGCAGCTTTGCAAATGGATTGGAGTGATTATTAGTCTCTTTTACAACCCTTATTCTCTCTATGTCCAATATGATCTAAAGGAGCTTCACCATAGGCAGTCTGATCCAAAATCTGACAAAGATAATGGTAACCTTCCCACAACTTAAATAGTTTTAGTGGGGCCCTGAATAGTGACAGATTTCAAAGCCTGAAGTACTAATATGGAAGGATGTATCAATTAATAAAGAATCTCATACTTATTTAAGCAAAACCATTTTTATAAATACTTCTATAAATAAATACATGCAGAAATAATACTTTGAGCCAGTTAATTTAGCAATGATTTCCTGCATTGAAACTAATGAGATCCCATTGAAATAAATATTATCGTACCTTATCCAAGGCAGAAGTGTAATCAAGCAAGATTGGGAAAATAACACACTATCATCATAAATGCTAACCATACTTCTTTAAAAAATAATGCTTCAGGCGGAGTCCCCAAGTAAAATATCCTTAAAGCCCAAAGATTCCTGAACCCTGTTTCCACTACTGAACTATGAATGTGCAAATTTGAAAATCTGTAGTAGGCAATGGCCAGAGCGAAGTGACAGAAGATGTTTAAAAAAAAAACGTAAAAGTATGCTAAAAATCATCATGCTATGGTTTCCTTTTTCCACTGAAATCATCTGTTTTTCTAGAAACAGTGTTTTTCTAGACACCACACTACACAGTGATGGCTGTGGTGTGACTGGTGCTGTGCCTGAGGTAGAGTTAGAAGTCTCCCTGGCAACAAAGTCCCAGCTCTGTCTTTGTCTCAGGGAGTAGTCTTGTGTTGAGTTCAATTGCAAAATAAGAGATGCTTGCAGATTTCAGCCAATGAAGGTTTTCAGTGTGATGTCTGCACAAAGATAGCATAGAGTTATCAAGCTATTTTGCACATGTCAAGCCCATTGAGTTTGAATCCAAAGCATATAACTTGCTAGGTTTTGAAGCCCACCTTGTGATGATCATGGTTTTGTGCTAATGTGTACTGTAGTGTAAATACAGATAAGCAATTCCACACAGGAGAAAATATATCACTATATTACATTCTAATAAGCTTTATAACTGCTTCTAAACAATTAGCTCCAAAGTCTTTCTAACTCCTTTTATCACTCTGAAGGTATTATGACCTTAGTCTTTGTCTTGGTTGCATAATTAATTCACATTACCTTCTTGGGAATCACTGGTGGTATTGACACAGGAGACCATTTTATTTTCCTGGTGCAAATGGTGAGATACTTTTAGGTCCATTGAGGGTAGCACTTTGGGAAGCAGATGTTAGAAATATTTGTTTGTATCAAAACAGGGTTTCTAATCTGTGCTGCTTGCAGTGGTGTTGCAGCAAACAGGGCTGACAAGCAGTGTGTGAAGAGCTGTGCACATGCCCTTCTCAATGCCTTTCTTCTGCTTGAAAAAACTAATAACTAATTCAGTTATGCGCATATTCTGCAAAGAATGTCTCTGTACAGCAACTGTACATGTATAAGTCTTGAGCTGCTCCTTTTCAAACTCAGGAGGGCTGGGACAGTAGAAATGGGTAGGTGAGTAACAGCACTAGTCAGTGTAACCCTTCTAAGTATTCTGCACTATCAAAAAGATCCCTTTGCCATATTCACACATAACCATCCAGATAACTTTAAGCAATCCTGTAAAAACCAAAATTTTCAGGCCTTGCCTGATCTTGAAATTAGTTTCCATTCAGCAATGAGGTGTCAATAATTGATATGCCAATAGTTGTATCCATCCTTGGGCTTGTAAGACTTGGTTGGTTTACCATTTATTAATCAACACAAGTGTCTTTATTCCAGTTGGTCTCATAAGAGGGGGGAATTTCTAAGCAGGAAGAAAAAAGTCTAAATACTCCTAGATAGAGAGCACATGCCTAAATGCTATTTAGATACAGCTGGACAGGATGGTAAGAGAACATATTTTAATATAAACCAATAGTACTTCCAAAGCATGTAGTTGAATACTTTTCTTAATTAAAGGTTCCAATGGCATTTGTGTGAGTGATGTTTGCTTAAGTAAACATATGCTTTATTTAAAAAATTAATAAAGAAATAGTTTATTAATTAATTAATTAATTAATTAATAAAGAGTGTTTTTTTGTTTCCAATTGCTTGTATTAATGTTCAGCAATAGCTAGGCCAGTTTCTTCAATAATATTCCAATGGGTTTAATCCCTACAGGATGAAGCCATAACTAAACAATAAACAGGACTTTTCACTCTTAGCTGCTATGGCTACTTAGTAAGGTCGTGTTCCTCGAGGAGTTCCTGGTTAAGGAACAGCCCTAATGAAATACTGTCATGGCTCCCATCATAGTAATTAAACTCTGAAAATTACACCACGATGGCAAATGTCTAAAGAGGAAGAAAACAGCTGCTAACAATATTGCTCTGTGGTGCCATTTGGTGACAGCAGTGAGGGCCGTATTCTGTCATCAGTGGTCTGGTGTGATTGCAACGGGATCATAAGCATCAAGGGAAGTTTATCCCAAAGTGCTAATGTGGTGCAGGTGAACAAAACTGTTCCCAAGTCAATAAACAATGTTGCTTATTTTCTTCCCCTGATTCTTTTATATATTCTTTTACAAGACCAGGGGATCATCCAGCCATTTGGGCCACCTGCAGTCATGAAATGTACTTGTCATTTAATGCCATTTGCAAACTTACTGAACTCAGTCATAAACTAGTGAGATTTCTTCCCCTGTTGCTTCCTCCTGGAGGATTGTCCCAGTCTGGTGAGTGGGAAAAGTCAAATCTACATGCAAGACTGTATTTCTTTGGTCAGCATTTTCCTGAACACAGAGTGCAGATAAGTCACCATTGCCAATCCTGAAACACAAAACTCAGGAAGAAGCAGGCAGGTAGGTAACACTCAGCAATAGCCTCTGGCCATTCACACATGATTCTTATTTTTGAAAAAGTGCTTTAAAAAACTTCACCAACCAAGATAATCTCGGTCCATGTGGGAGGGCATGGCAACATTGCACAACAATGGAAGGATCTTCAGGTCCTTCAGGAATTGAAAAGGATCCTCACCTTTTTCAAGGATATGATTTCTTAAGTAAATCAATGAAAGGAACTGATCCCTTAAATCAATAAAACCAGTAGAAATAGACAAAGTAACATAATTCACAGTAACAGAACATCACTGCTTCAATTTCACAATCAAGCGTGCTGAAAAAAAAAGCCTTGTTTTTCATTAAGAAAAATGGGTGGTTGTAAACAAGAAAAAAAAGGTTGAGGAATCTACTTTTAAATTAAAATATCTCCTCTACAAATGCAAAGACAATGTGTTTAGCATGCAGTTTAGAAAATCTGGATAAATATTTCCCTGGTGTATCTTCCACACCCTTCCTAGAGATGAATGACAAAATGTCCAGTTCTACTCTAAACAGTGAGAACTGACATTCCAAATTCAGTGGGCCAAATAAATCCTGGGTTTACAACAGATGTGTTATTTAATGCTTAGTGCATTGGTCTGTCAACAACAGAAGGTCTGCAGTAGATAGGTCACAACAGCCTAGGCTCTTGCCCCTGTACTGTGACTTAGCCTGGAGCTGAAGGGTGCACAGGGGACAAACTCGAGAGCACTGATGACAGAGGAGTCATGCTGTGGCCATGCTAGTCAAGCCTCTGTATTATGTTCAAAAACTCCTTGTAAGTTAGATAAAGTCTAAATGTTCATTAAAAATTAGGTGAGAAGCTATTTGGACAGAATTTTTTTTTAAAATACAGTCTTCAAGACTAACATGGAATGGAAACCAAGTTCTTATACAGCTTTTGCATTTTAGTTCTGTTTGGTTCTAGCTTCCTTTCTGAAAGCACATTTCTTATAACACTGGCCACAGAATCATTTATCTCTTTGTGCCCAGGGACAATGCAGTTTTCACTGACTATTTTTTAATTCCTGTTTATTTGCACAAAATGTTTCCCCCCATGTGATAAGCTGTGTTAATTTGCTGTACAGTCCTAAACCTGAAACATTTTCAATGGAGTTCCCTTGGGGACAGAGGAATGAAGGCTTGGGATCACTAATTGTGTTTCTAAATATGTCTCACAGTAGCCTAGCAGGCTGTAAAGAATTCCAATATCTGTAAGGAAGAACTGGACAAAAATAAAATCTTATTGACAAAAGCCAACACATGGCTAATACAGATGAATGGTGGAAATCTGCCAATAATGGCAATGTCATTTCCTTCCCAGCTGTTCATGGGGGCAATGCTCAAATTATTTTTCTCATTGACCCCTTTCAGAAATAAAAATCCTTTCCTGTCCACTATTTATTGACCATATTTAGAGAGGGATAGAATGAAATTATATTGACATAGGTTAGCCTGTAGGGTTTAATTAACACTGCTGAGAAGTCTGATGCCCAGAAGGCACAGCTGCTTTCATATGGCATGAGCTGCCAGAGCCAAAGCCAGGAGAGCCCAAGTGCCAGTGAGGAATTCTGCATCTGTCAGAGAGGGCTGCTGGAGACCTCCTGGAGTTAATCTGCAGGGTTAGCATGTGCTCCTTGCCAGAACATACCACATGGCCCACAGCCTTGTGGAGCAATAAGTAAGAATCAAAGAATCGAAGTGTAAGAATCAAAGTGAAAATAGCCAGGCAGGGAGTATTGGTGAATGGGTCTTTTGTGTTCTACAGAGAGCAAGGGAAGGGCCCCAGCCTGCTTCACTGTACATCAGGTATGCACATGCACACGAGCATCATCTGTCCTCATCCTTCCTACTGCTTCGTTATCCAACCCCTGACTACAGTTCTAGTAACCCACCCAAGCCAAGGGCTTAATTGCCAGCAAAAGATGCATGAACTGATAATGATAACTCTGTGATACAGAGAAGTGTGTAGTAGGTTATACTGTTCCCTTCTGAAGAATCCTGGTGGTCAGATCTTAATTTGAAGAGGTTTTCAGGAGAAGCCCAGTGAGGACTGAGAAGTGCTTTTGGATAGCAAAAAGAAGAGCTGCTTGTTCCCTGCTTTCCAGAGATACCTTTTTACCCTTACATACTCTTTTGTCACTTTCTATGTCCTAATTTTAGAGAGTACAAGACAGACATAACAGGGCAGCCTTTCTCCAGAGAGGAGGTACTGGAATGGAAGTAGTACAGCCAGGTGAAATTGCTCAAGTTCTTCCCATGGAGTTCACAGGTTCAGTCTCAAAAACATAATTCAGTGGCATGAGAGATACCTGAGCCAGTTCTGAACAAGGCAGCTGAGGTACCAAAAACTGTTTAACAGCCCTGTTTGAGCCTGCAGCAGTCAAAGAAAGTGGAACAGATTGAGAAGGGACAGCAATGCGCAAAGGAAAAGGGAAAAAGGCTGGAGAAGCCTGGCCAGAAACCAGCATCCTTTGTAAACTGTCCATAAAGTGTCTTCATGCACAAGATAAATTGTTTGGCTAGAGTTTCATTTATGCATGTGTACTACATGCACTGTGCTACTGTGAGGGGAGCTTTAGGGGTATAAATGACCTTTCTGAAAGAGTAATAGGGCCACTAAAAGGAAATTACAAACTAAACACAGAAGAGACCCGTAAAAGTGGCCTTTAAGCAAACAGTAAAAGCTGTATAATGTTCACACACGCAACTGGACTGTGCTGCTGCATGACCAGCACAGCACACACAAAATCCATCACTCCTGACACTGCATAAGAAACATGCCCCCCTATCACAGGAGGCAACAGAAGATGGTCCTATATGATCAATTCTCTTTCTGTAGGAAGGGTTTACACTATTTGCAGGTATTTTTTCTATGTAGAGATTGGTTAATTTTGCAGTAGCAACTCCCTGAAGGAGTTTCTGGGCTGGCTAGATTCTGCACCCTGGATATTAGTCAACTCACATTTTCATTTCTTGGTAGCCATGACTGGACTTCAGCTATATTATATATAACATATGCTATATAGCACATAATATGTACTGTGTACCTTGTATCTAGATATCTTAGCTTGCTGTTTGAAACTATCATGCCAATAAAAAAATGTCAGGCATCAAAAAGCAGATGAAGATTGAAATATTTATGTTTTCAGGTCTGTAAGAATCCTTTAAAATATGGTTTTACATTTGAGCTTCGCAACAAGTGAAGCCTGTTTGAACCTGGAACTGTGAAGCTCTGCTTGGCACACAAAGTGAAGCAAATTTTGATACTGTTTAGTTTTTGACTGGGACTAGGCTAGATGGGTTTTCTGCAGCTGCTTCAGAATCAGATCACCCAGGAGTGAAGAGGCAGAAGCAGACAGGAACAATTTGACAGTGTTTAATGAGGGGACATTTCTCACTCAGACACTGGATTTTGGCAGCTTATTTTGAAATCTTGCTGTGTTTGCATGAGGCAAACAATAAAGAGCATTCACAAGTTAAACTGATACTATCCATTCAAGTTTTAAAATGTGAAGAGCTTAAGTACTAGGGAAAGATTTTATTCTTTAGATCTCTTTGCTTTAAAATTGTTAAGACTGTTTATTCCCCTAATTACCCTGGCAAACAGTCTGGGATTTATCTTTCAATTTCTGTTAAACATCTTCTGATACTAGTTCTAAAACAGAAGTTTCCACATATGTGGGGAAAGGCATTGCCCATCTGATTTACTGTGGAATTGGCAAGTGAAAGGAAACATGAAATAATACTTTCTGTGCAAATTTGCCTGAACCAGACTGAACTTACTGACCTAAGTAATTAGTAGAAGATAAATGCAACAAAGATAGCTGCAATATTTCCAGATGAAAATATCTTGTACAGTTAGTGCTTGACTTGATGAGACTCATCTGATATACAGTGATTGTGTCTTCTTTAATTATCACAGTTCTCTTTTCCTCATTTATTGTTCTAACAAAACTGTTGAAGGAATTTCATTTTAAGTCTGAAGTCCATAGAATTAGAAATACCAATTTCAATCTGACCCAAGAAGAGACTTTCAAAATAGCTTAGCTTCCATTTAGGCCCAAAAAATACACAGGCAGATATTTTTTTGGTCCATTTCAAGTACTGAGGTGGTTTTGAAGCCTTATTTCCACAGCTTTCCTGAAGGTTGAATTGTGCAAGAGTGTGGTTCTGATTATGATGCCAATTCTGGCCTGCCAAAGATATTTGGAAAAATCCCAGCTAGCTCTCTGCCAGGAAATACTAAAGTGAATCTGAGAAAGATCTCCCAGCACAGCTCCCAAAACACAGGGTGGGTGAGACTGCTCCAGTTTCTGCCTTGTTCTTTCAGGGGAGAAAAGCTGACAGCTCCCAAGTGCCCTCAAGCCATGTGTCCAGCTGGCAACATGTAAGTGCAGTTTCATGTGCTGAAGACACCACACCAGTTGGCTCAGAATCAGCCCTTACACCATTACAGACACCCCAAAATGTGAATATGCAGAAGAGTAACCTCATTGCAGGGCTACAGGGGCACCAAACACCATCCTGGGGAGACCCGTGTGTGAGTCTAAGGCAGTGTGGATGCCAATGGACAACTCGCCTCCCGTTGGGTGGACTTGGCCAAGGGCACCAAGAGCCTCACTCATTTTATTGTGGGAATGTGCCTCGGCACACAGTCTGGATGCTAATGAGCTGTAGCTCTCAGAACTGCAGCTCTCTTCACAGCCTGAGGACACATTCAAGTGTACTTTCAAGTCACTACCAAGACTTGTAGATCACCTGCAGGAGACCTACAGCAGTTACAAAACTGCTAAGTTAAAGCTGCATCTTCAGTTTTGGAGTTTTGTTCAGTGTAACTGTTTTTATTTTCAAACTTATTCCTCATTTAGATGATGAAGATTTCTACGGCAAAAAGAATTGTTTTAGTTGTTTGGAAAACAATCACCCTACCAGACTGTAAGCCCAGAAGCAGAACAACATAATACAAACCATTTCTAACAGAACCTTGACACCTTGTTTAAAGGACAAGATTCTGCTACATTTGTTCTGCTGAAGTAGCTGGACCTGTACTGATTTTCACCAGTCTTGCTTTGGTCTCTTTGTAAAAGTACAGCAATTCTTTAGACATATCCATGGTTGACAGTACAGGTCTTTTATGAGTTAGCCCAGCTGATACTAATTTTCCTTGAGATTTTTTATTTTTAGATCTATACATTCAGTACCATTAAGCAGTCTTTAATTTTAAACTTTTATGTCCCATTATATTACTTTTAAATTGTCAGCCAGATGATATTACAGGTAACATGATGGACACATCCAACATCAATTAAGACTTAAAAGCTAACAATGGTCTAAAAATATAGATGTTGGAATTATGTGAGAACAATTTTGTCAGAGCACCTTTATACATGTGTAGGTCTATTATTCTAATGGTAAATGAACTTATCCTGTGGCTGTCTTGCTCTTCCCAAGTACAGCTGAAAGTCAGACAGATATTCCAGCCTTGAAAGTGGAAGAGACCAGCAGAGGGATTCTTGTTCTCTAACTAAAAGTAGAACAAAGGTTCCTTCTCAGTTATGTTTGTTGCACGTTGTTTGGAGGCACTTTGCACCACTCCTGCATGAAAAACATGGAGAAGTTAGAGCAGGTAGAATGGAGACTGAGAGGTGCACACTGAGATGTGCAGCTCTTACATCTAGTGGAGTTCTCCATGGGAATGGGAGAAAAGAGAAGATTTTTGGTTTGTTGACTAAAACCTTCAGTGGAATAAGTTTCACAGGAAGTTTTTATCATTTTTCTATTTTTTTTCTTTTTTTGTTCTCTACCTTTATCTTCTCTGTATTCAGAAGAGTTTTGTTTCCCTCTTGCCAAGACACTTTGATATTTTTCAATTTAAAAAATGCAAAAAATTAAAAACTGAAAACTGTTAGGATTATTCATTCTACTGCATTTAATGCCAGAAGAGGAAAAAAGGAGAAAAAAAATATCAAAACTATGAAAACTTCTAACATATTTTATTTCTAGAAGTTGAAAGAATGTGAGTTTTTTGTTTAATTTTTGAGATCAATAGATGTCTAAATGAGGAGAGATAACCCACCCTCAGTTGAAGGAATCCAGCTAAGAAATTAATTTCCATAGGATATTAGGCTGATACAGAGATTCTTTGCAACATTTTTTTTAGTCAGACCAGAATAACTTCTATAATTTCTCTTCCTCCTGTTGCTCTATTCAGAACTTTACATGAGCATAAGGTAGTCTCCATTCTGTTTAATTGGAACTTTTTCACTCAATCTACACAGAAATTATTGAAAATGTTGGACATAAAAGCCCTATGATGGCTCAATAAAGAAATTTAGTCTCCAAAACTTCCTAGCTATAACTTAGGTGTTTCTCATATCTCTATCACTATACAGCAACTTCAGAAACATTTCACCCCTAAAAACTGGAATCAGTAGCTAATTAATACCTCCTACATAGGAGTAAGTAAGTGACAAAATAAGTGCTTAGGCTATTTAGGCTATTCGTAAAAAGAGAATAAAGGTAATTCTTTCCATGGAAAAAAAGAGTTTACAAGGAATTTCTATCTGTATAAAGATTCTAGTCTGACAGGAAAATTACATACTTGGCAAAGAAAAGCTTCCAAATATAGGGCTTGCCTTTTCTGTGTGGATCTGAATGGCTGACTGTCATGTGTAATGTTTTGAAAGGTTTGAAATATGTAATTTTGAAAGATAACAGGGCCCAGATCCTGTCCATCTCTGAGAAAATGGCCTCACAAAGCCCTAGGTAAGAACTAGCAGTTGCCATTATTCAGAATAACCCTCAATTTGCCTTGTTCTATCACAGCAGTCACGCCCTGAGATACCAGGGATCCAGAGTCTGGAGCTGGTTGTGCATTAGACAGTGGTGTTTCTATTACTGTCTTTACCAGGTCACACTGAGCAACCAAGGAGGTAGAAAGTCTATTGAAATTTTATTAAAGAGCTGTACCAGCAGCAAAGCTCAGAGCCCACATCTGACTGAAAGTAAAAGATTGTACCTTTTCCTCCACTATTAAGTACTTCTAACTCCCCAGCCTTCAAACCCTTTGTAACTAAGTGTCCAAACCACATCAAGCACTAGATTGCACATTTGTATGCTGTTCCATACAGATGTTAGGTAGTGTGTGGAGAAATAAACATCAGGGTACACCACGGTTTGTAGGAGTGGTAGCACTGAGTTGTAAGAGCAGCTCTGTTTACTCACCAACAAGTTACCTGGAAAGTCTTAATTTCTTCATGTGGCAAAAGGAGACAAGAGAAGATGTTGAGAAGTTGTGCCAAAGCACCCACTTCCACTCAAGCCTCACAATTCTCCATGGGCAAGGCTGTGTCATTCTCTGAGGAATACCTGGACACCTCCTACCAAAACAGAGTTAAAGCAAAATGCAGGTGGCCCAGTCTCCATAGCTCACCTCAAGATAAGCTGTGCATTAGTATCTGAAACTCATCTCCCAGGTAAAATGTCTCAATCATGGCGCTCAGCAATATCTGCTTCAGAAAACAAGGTGAAAAAACCTATCTCCAAAAGATGACTTAACAGTAGGGAGGGTCTCTGTGAGCAGAATTAGTCTTCCTTCCAGTGGAGGCACCCACATCCATTTAATGTGGATTCATTAAGAAGCTCCTGTCAAGATTCCTTGCATTTGATTGTCACAGGCAAAGGCAGCATGGCAGGTTTTGTTCTCCCAGTGTCATTCAGCTTCAGTATTGGGTGAATCAGGCAGCAAGGAAAAAAAGGTGGTAATGGCACTGCAGAAATCACAGCAAACTGCTATCTAAACTCCTGTGTACTACGGGCCAAGAAGGATAAATTCAGCAGAAATAGGCACTTTGAAGGATGGTCATTTCAGTCAGAGAAAAAAATCTGAGGGGAAAGCTCAGAGATGGGCTTGTTTGTTTAGTCGAACAAAACAAGAGCTAAGACATAGCTGGCTGAGAAGATAAACAGTAGACAATATATGTAAGGTAAAGCAAGAATGTGTAGCTATAACAGGTTATTAATAAGTTTTACTCTTCAAATTGGAGGAATGTCTTTGAACTCTGCCTGAATTAAAACTACTTTTCAATTTTCTGGTTAAAAAAGAGGAACATGCATGATGGCTTTCTGTAGCATGAGAACCTGGACGCACTGATCCAGAAAAGCTTTTTGCAGTTCCTGAACCCCTATTTCTGTGCTGAATTTTAAGAAAACCTCTCCAAATCTCTTGAAAATTTTTCAAAAATATCATAAATATGAAGAACTTTACAGGGTTCAAAAGACCTGAACATTTAATGTGGAAAAGATGTTTCTGTTTGATTTTTATTATTAGATTTCCATATCTATTTGAAAAGTGACATCTAACCTAAATGCCTTTGCAAATCACTTTCCAATTCATGTCACAATTTCAAAACTTTGTGAATAAGAGTAATTGAAATCTGTTCACACAGCACTGACGTCTAAATAACAGCAAAGATCAAACAGATGCATCAAGGAACATATAGGTGTAATTAAATTGAGTATTACAACATTATAAAAAGAGCAATAATTATGTTTAAAGCAGATTATACTACATGGAAAAGCAAATTTTTATCTCATTCTTCTGATTTGAACCAAAGAATCAAATGATACCTATGAAAATGCTGAATGCCTTAATGCATAGTTAATGCACAACAATAGCTGGATATTCACCAAGAAGCAGTACATATTCAGGTGGGAGCAAGATTTTGATATAGCCAGCAGCACGATAAACAAGCAAGTATTTATAGGCAACAAACTAATCTGTCAGTAGAGCAAAGGAGAATAAAAATGTATTTTCCGGTTGTTACTGTTTGGAATCTGTCACCAGCTTTCCCTTTAATCTGACCTTGTCTCACTGGCAATAGTGTGGAGTGTTTTCTCAAAAACTCAGTTGCTGTAGAAGCAATGCAGCTGCCTGGTGACCACTCCATCCTGGGTTCTAGTGCTAACACTGGAGATTGCTTCATGAGAAATTTCACAGAAATTGTGTACCAAGTTCAAATGTTTTAGAAAAATAAATCTAAATCAAAGTTGCCTGCATGGGAGGGCTGCAGACATTACTGCATGTGTAATACATGTCTTCATAAATGGTTATTTCAATAAATATAGCATTCTTTTGTGACTCCCATAGGTGAATGTTTATCCATGACCACAGGTTAGAAACACTTTTGATGTGCTTGTGCTTGATTTACAACTGCAATATATTTGTAATGATTAATAATAGGATGTAATTCTTTAATAAACCTTCAAGGAACAGAATCTAAAGACCTAAAGAAGTTTAAAATTTTGACATTCCTGGCAGTGGTGATTGTGTCAGAGGCTTGTAACATATTTTTCACATTCCCCAAAGGCGATAATAAATTGTGATTCTTGGAATTTTAAAAATGTGTCATATACTGCAGCCATAGATTAATTTTGGTCAAAAACCAGTGCATATCCATGTAGATGATGAACAGATTTTCTCACACAGTCCTGTCTCAAAGTAGTGAATTAGCAAATCAGAGTTAACACTGACTAGTGCACAGTTACCAAACCACAAACATATGCTTCAGTAAATTAAAAATAATAAAGTAGGGAAAAAAGAAAATGAGCATCATTGTCTATGCCACTGTTGTCTCTTGCAGCTCCCTTGATCATCATTCTACCTCATATGCCATAAGTCTGTAAAGTCAGTCCTGTGGGGTACTTAAAGCAGGGAAAAAGAAATGAAAGCAGAAGCTGGATTGACATGTCTACTCTATAAGGTCTTATTTCATTTCCCTGAGCCTTCCTCATGATGAACAGAGGAAGAACTTGATATCTTCAAATATCACTGCTATTCCTCCTGACTCCTTCTATGGCCCCTGCAGTATGTGAAACACCAGAGTTCCAGATGAAAGATTAATAGATGCAAGATGAGACAAGGGATTATACATCCCCCTGTTTACCTCTTCGATTTTTGTAACAAAGTGCTTTTCACTGTAACTTTGTTTTTTTAGGGTTTATGTTCTTTTGAAGGGACACAAGGTGGGAGAGTGGTATATTATATCTAGTTTCAAAAAGAGTGAACATTGTCAGGAATGGACTTGCCAGGGAAAGCTGTAGATGGGCTTTCTAGGAACTTCTAATTTCCTCCATTACATTTTTCTGCCCTGCTTTCCAAGCAGTGGAAATAACCTGGCACTTGCAATTCCACCAGAATTCAAGAAACAGAGATGTCCAATGGAGTTGGCATTTTGGTTCTTTCCTTCAGTTTAGAGAATATATAATTTTACAATGAGAAACTAAGTATTTTTAAAAACTATTATTTATCCTCGCAGGAAAATGGAAAGCCACTAAATAGCAATGGCAAACATTTCCAAGATTATGAGAATAATATTTAATTCATTTTTATACTGGTGTCTGATATGATTTGAAAAATACATATATTGTTTCTGTTGATGTAACCTTGGAACAAAGACAAGAATGAAAAAACAGTCTTTGTTTCAGACCCTGCAGTATGCCAGAAGAGTTCAAAAGCACAGTAAATTATGCAGCTGTCAGGTGACATGTAAGAGATAGGGCTCAGAAAAGTTCAAGCTCCTCTAGTTTACTCCAAATGATGTTTTCCTCCAAAGATGATGAGCCTCTTAGGAAACACCTGCAAATGTAGATCTAATTAAAACCCTGACTTCCCCACAGAGCAGCTGACTACCTTGCAAAAATGCTCTTTCTGTAACTCTGTGTCCTTATTGCACTTCTCTGTTTATTCTCTGAAATTCTTCTCATTTCACTTCTTCTGTGGACAATTCCCTGAAAAGAATTGTAAAGTCGATGCCAAAAACTGGCTCAGCCTCATAAAGGATAAACTTCTGGCTGCCCTCTAATTGCACAGCACGCCAAAATCCAGAACAAGCCTTTTATACTGAAAGAAGACAAAACTAATATATATATAACTAAGATGAGATATTTTCACTGAATTTTCTAAGAAATTGTGATGACATCTAGTCTCATACATAGTTACAGCAGGGGAGATGTCATCTCTTGCAGAAGACCCTGTATTTGTGCCTCCTAGCTTGGGAAACAGGCAGGAGGACAGCAGTTCTTGTCACTGCCACTCTACATTCGCAATCCATACTATTATCCATATATCCAAATGATCCAAATCCATACTATCCAAATATGCTGAATATTCTTCTCAGGAGCCTTTATGCTGTGAGGGCTCATCGTCTGCCACTCGCCATCAGCAGTAACCCGAGCTGCTCTCAGACCAGCCCGCTCCCGTTGCTGTGGGCTCTGCTGCCATCAAGTGGAAACCAGCACGAACTCGAAGGACCTCACCTCAAAAACCGGGGAGTGCTGGTGTGTTAATGCCTCAGGAGTCACCCTGAGGCTGCAGGGGTGGATAGATGGATGGATGGATGGATGGATGGATGGATGGATGGATGGATGGATGGATGGATGGATGGATGGATGGATGGATGGATGGATGGATGGATGGATGGATGGATGGATGGATGGATGGATGGATGGATAACCCATGGCATAGTGTGGCTGATAGCAAAGCTGGCTCCTCCAAAATATTCTGATGGAGACTGTGCTATAGGGCAACCAGTGAGTAGTCCTGCAAGTCTGCTCGGTGACAAAGGAGCACCTACTCATCCTCATTGAAGTGTTTGAGTCAGCAGGGCAATTTCTAATGCACATACACACACCCAAAACCTTGCATAGACTGAGATGTCCCTCAGAGTGTCAGGCAGGGGTGCAGCAAGGGCAGGAGAGATGGGGGCTGAGAGTGAGGACAAGGGCAGTGCCATTCCTGACCACAGAATCATGGAATCTCAGAAAGGCTTGGGTTGGAATCAAAAATCATCTCGTTATAACCCCCTGTTGAGGACAGGGACGCCATCCACTAGACCAGGGTGCCCAACCTGGCTTTGAAGTCTTCCAGGGATGGGACAACCACAGCTGCTCATGACCCACAGCACCCTGTCAGAAAAGCACAGTAGGTGAAGGGACAGGGACTGGGATCAGCCATAGCCCAGGGATGGCCAGCCCAGCCAATGGTGACAGGCAGGTCTCAGTCTGCCAAGCTGAGCAAACAGCACAAGTATAGGCTGGTCCCAGTGACGCCTTCCCACTGCTGCTGAAGCTGAGCTGCTTTGCAGCACAAGCATTCAGATGAGCATCACGATCCCCTTTGCTTCCCCTCCCTCTGGGCATACATGTATCTCACAATCACCTTTTTGGTGCAGAGAGTGACTTCTCTGTTTGTACCACTGATAGTGCATGGATAGCACCTGGCTGGCTTCTATGTGCTACAACATCATTTAGAGTCATATTCAACCCACAGATGTGATAAAGAAAATATGCTAAGAAAGAAAATAGCAAAATAATTTCTGCTTTGGTTTTTTGTGCTAGTATGTATTGCATACTGCATATGGTGCAGAAATCTTTTCTAGGCATCAATCCATGAGTAAGGAGTGCAACAAGAGCAGCAAACGGCAAGCATTTAACACTTCACACAAGCAACCCCCTTTCCCTTCCAGCACCAGGCTCAAGGTTGGCCAAGTCTCCAGCATAAACCACATCACCAGCCACAGTAGCCATCCAAGTACCCTAAAGTGTTAAATCAATGTTCAGCTGTTATCTCTCAATGATACTTTCTGAGGATAGCCTATCTCAGGAAGCAGGTTTCACCTGGGAGCCAAAGGCACTTTCCTTAAGCCAGTTTAACCACATCTGCAGACTAAACTACAATTCCAAATGTTTAGAATTAATGTTCCCCACTGAGAGGTAGTTTGTTTTCAGTTTAGTATAGGCAGTTTATATTGAAAAGCTCAACTCTTTTAGGAATGAGATGACACCTCAGTTTTTCTGGTTCGTGTTTGCCCAGGATTCAAGAATTCAAGAATACAAGATTTCAGTTCATCATACAGATAGGTTTTAGCAAAATATTCATCCATGTCAATATTTATGTGGTATATGGGGCAGTAGTGCTGTGATTCCTTGACACATTTAATGCAGGATCTGTAGATAATGAGAGAACTTCTATATACTTCTATAAAGTGTGAATAAGGCACAAAACAGTCACAAAGGTCTGGTTTGAATCCTAGGTTACTATGTCATATAAGTCTTCTTATAAACTGATCATGTTCCATCCTAAACATATTCTTCTATTCCCTTTAATCTCCTTAGATTTTCTTTCCAGGGAGTTAAAAATTTTACTAACTTAATTCTTTCAAGAGGTTGTTTAAACTTTTTCACCAGTGTTGTCTTTCATTTTAAATCATCTCCACTCAGTGAACACTTTCTCCTTTCCCTCATATGTCTATCCTGATGTATTTATGTGGAGCAGCTGTATTACTTGCTAACTTTGGTTTGGAAGGATAAACAAGCCAGAGTCTTGCCAAATTTTTCTGCATTAGTAATATCAAATAGGCTTGTACTTTCCTTCCATTGCACAAATGTGTATGACCAAGTAAAAGAATGGCAATTGAAAGTAAGAACCAAAAATACTGCGGAAAGGGGGAAGCCACTCAAAGCCCTGTAATAGGGGTGGGAATGTGGGAGATGTCTCTGTTCCACAGCCATACTGAAAAACCACAGCAGGAATTTGGCCTGAATGGAAACATAAAAACACTTGTAGTCCAATGTTCTACAAAGAAAACTGAGACAAATAGTTTGGTTTTATATGGAAGTGTCTTACTCAGTCCTAAATGAAGTGTTTAATTTAGTTGTTTTCTAAATTATTTGGTCTTTTGGTAGGCCTTGCACTCCACTTTCTTTTTTAGAAAAGAACTCTGTAGGTTTCAGGTAGATAATGTCAAAACAAACAATTTAGCAAAACCAAATATTTCATTCTGAAAATGTTAAAATGAAATGTTTTGACATTTCCCCAATTTATCCTCCTCTTTTGCAGTCTTAACTATTTATCAGATTTGACATAACCTCAGTTTGTTTAACTAAAATGTCCAATTTTGGCAAAGTTACTGATCCTCAGAACAGAAAACGGTCCATATCTGCCTACTGGATCTGCCTCATCTTACTCTTCATCCTGTCAAAAAAAAGGTGGTTTAAAGCAGTATCAGCAAAATGAAAAGTGAAATGTAGAGGATGAACAGGTTTCACTTATTATCTGATTCTCCAAATAGAAAAGCTAAGAAATACCAAATGTAGTAGCAGATGGCAGGTTTAAAAAAAAAAAAAAAAAAAAAAGAGTGTATTTACCACAGAGTTCCTTTGTACAGAATATTATGAAGACTAAGAAGTTTACATGGAGTAGAGGAATAAATTTATGGAAAAGCAAGCTTAAGAGGCTGAAAACACAGATACCACCTGTGGCTCAGAAAGACGCCAAGCTGCAAACTGTTGAAGGCTGGAATAATGTTTTGGCAAATGACTGTTGCATGCTTCCTCTGTTCCCTGTGGATGTACCTCTGGACATTTTCTGAGGAAGGATACTGAGCTAGACAAACCCTTGATCTGACCCACGCCTCTGGTCTGAAGTGTGTTCGTGCAAATAACGCAAAGGAACAGAATTAATGAAAGAACCAAGCTTGGCCGCTCTGCCTGTTGGGCACAGCTGTGTTTCAACGGTACAAACCTTATTAAAAATGTCACATTTGATGTCTGCAATGCTCTTCTGAGTTCCTACTGAAAAGTGAGCAGCTGCCCATCTGGGAAGCTTTAACAACCCGGATATTAACTGTTTTATTTCCCTATTGGTAAGCTTACGATAGCTTGACCTATCAAACTGTTTACTGTGCCACACCAGTCTACTTTATTTCTTTTTGTCTTATGAAGGGATTCAGATACATTGAAAGCAGCAGTGTCAATAAATAAGCAGAAGGCATCTGCTAATGTCTTCTGCCAAGAAAAGGAGAGTGGGGAAACCAATGCAATTTAATTTAGACATTTACTCAATAGCTTTAAGCCCATCAAACACCAATATTTTGTAGTTCCTTTCACTTTGCATAAACATTTAGCACAGCATGGGGGGTGAAGCTGCTCCTCAAATCCAGCTCTCCCCACTCAATGCTGATTTCATTGCATCCTTTAAAGAAAGGGCTGGCAGCATTGCCCTGCTTTATCTTCTGAAATGAGCAGAGAGAAAATTAAACTGATTAAGTCTTTTTTTGAAGCCTCAGTCCTTTAGCTGGGTTCTTAAGCATCATGGTGACAGCTGTTGGTCTCACTTGAATATGTAGCCTTGAAAAACCACTTAAAAATCTGCTCTGTGATTCATAAATAGCATGTTGAAATCACTCTCAGTGGAGTTGAAGAACCAATGTGTGGATCACTGCAAGAAGAGTCAGCCTAAAGAGAGGAAGTTCCTGGTTTTGTAACACCTTTTTCATTAATTACAACTCAAAAGATAAATTGTTTTTGCTGTTTCTAGAGACATAGGAAGTGCCTTGTCAAAGAAAAAGATGGTAATGCTACACTATGTTTAAAAGTTAAATTAGTTCTCAAAGCCTTGATTCATGGATCACTTGCTAGAAGTTTGTACACATTAAAAAAAATACAGTTGGTATC
>VZTB01018008.1:4214-35897 GCA_013397245.1 Thryothorus ludovicianus
AAAGGAGGGACAGCAGGGACAGGGACAGGGAGAGGGGTCAGCACTGCTCCAAAGGAGGGCATGGACAGGACAGGGGCCAGATACTGCCCCAAAGGAGGGCATGGATGGGACAGGGAGAGGGGTCAGCACTGCCCCAAAGGAGGGACAGCGCAGACAGGGATAGGGGTCAGCACTGCCCCAAAGGAGGGCATGGATGGGACAGGGACAGGGGACAGCACTGCCCCAAAGGAGGGGACGGGTGGGACAGGGAACAGCACTGCCCCAAAGGAGGGGACGGGTGGGACAGGGACAGGGGACAGCACTGCCCCAAAGGAGGGGAGGGATGGGACAGGGATAGGGGTCAGTACTGCCCCAAACAAGGTGAGGGATGCAACAGTGACAGGGACAGGTGTCAGCACCACCCCACACAAGGGGACAGGACAGGGACAGGGGTCAGCACTGCCCCAAAGGAGGGGAGGGATGGGACAGGGATAGGGGGCAGTACTGCCCCAAACAAGGTGAGGGATGCAACAGTGACAGGGACAGGTGTCAGCACCACCCCACACAAGGGGACAGGACAGGGACAGGGGTCAGCACTGCCCCAAACAATGAGAGGGACAGGACAGGGACAGGAGCAGTGACAGGGGTCAGCATTGCCCCAAAGGGATGGACAGGACAGGGACAGGAACAGCTGACAGGGGTCAGCACTGCCCTGCACAATGGGAGATATGGGACAAGGATGGGATCAGCATTGCTCCAAATGAGGGGAGGAATGGGACAGGGACAGAGGTCAGCACTGCCCTGTATGATGGGAGGATGAGACAGGGACAGGTGTCAGCACTGCTCTGAACATGGGGAGGGACAGAACAGGGACAGGGACAGAGGTCAGCACTGCCCTGTATGATGGGAGGATGAGACAGGGACAGGTGTCAGCACTGCTCTGAACATGGGGAGGGACAGAACAGGGACAGGGACAGAGGTCAGCACTGCTCCACATGATGGAAGGGACAGGACTGGGACAGGAGTCAGCACTGGCCTGCACCTCCCTCTGACCCAGCCCTGGAACTCCTGGGGCACCCCAGAGGAGACAGCAAGTGTCAGGCCAGCCTGTCCCTTGGGAAACAGGGACACAAGATGACACTGGCTTGTCCCCACAGCCCCTGCTCACCGCATTCCTCCTTGGGCTCATCAGATCCATCCCCACAGTCGTCCTCCCCGTCACACTTCCAACGTGCTGGGATGCACCGGCCCGAGTCCTTGCACCGGAACTCATCCACACCACAGGTCATTTGGGCTGGAGGGGACAAAGTGACACAGGCACAGGGCAGGGGTCAGCACTGGTCAGGTGTGTGTTGCTCTCTGCAGGGCTGATGAACAGCCTGGAGCTGGGTGAGACCCCCCCTCCCTTCCAAGCTGCTCTCCAGGGAAAAGTCAGGGGGAGGAGGATCCCGGCAGGACAGATCCAAGCAGAGCCACCAAAACCATCACTCACTGCCCACAGGGACTGAGCAGGGACCGAGCAGGAATGGGGTAGAACTGAGTACAGACTGAGCAAGGACTGAGCAAGGACTGAGCAGGGACTGAGCAGGAATGGGGTAGAACTGAGTACAGACTGAGCAAGGACTGAGCAGGGACCGAGCAGGAATGGGGTAGAACTGAGTACAGACTGAGCAAGGACTGAGCAAGGACTGAGCAAGGACTGAGCACGGACTGAGGAGGGACTGAGGTAGAACTGAGCAGGGATTGTGAGCAGGGACTGAGCAAGTACTGAGCAGAGACTGAGCATGGACTGAGGTAGAACTGAGCAGGGACTGAGCACAGACTGAGGAGGGACTGAGTTAGAACTGAGCAAGGACTAAGCAGGAACTGAGCTGGGACTGAGGAGGGACTGAGTTAGAACTGAGCAGGGACTGAGCAGGGACTGAGGTAGAACTGAGCAGGGATCATGAGCAGGGACTGAGGAGGGACTGAGCAGAGACCAAGGAGGGACCAAAGAGGGACTGAGCAGGAACTGAGGAGGGACTGAGGAGGGACTGAAGTAGAACTGGGCAGGGACTGAGCAGAGACAAGAATAGGGACCAAGGAGGGACTGAGCAGGGACCTGCCACCCCACCAGCATGCAGAGGTGCCCGGTGTGGGCATTTTACACGTGGCCAGAACCCCCTCCCCACACAGGTCCCTTACTGCAGTTGGCAGGTTCATCAGAGCCGTCCACGCAGTCGTTGTCACGGTCACAGACCCAGACCCGGGGGATGCAGCGCTTGGTGATGGCACATTGGAACTGGTTGGGGGCACAGGTCACCTCCGCTGCAGGAGGGAGAAGGGGTGTCAGGAAAGGGTAGCAGGGCAGGCAGGGGCCAGCCACCCCTTCCCCCAAAAACCAGCTGTGGGGTTGAGAGGTGTGTGGACGCTCCAGGGATCACAAGGGGCTGGTGTGCTCAGTGGAGGAGATGGAGCAGAGCCATAAAATGACCCCAGAAGACTCCAAGCTCAGGGAGGGACAGGGCAGAGGCCACCAGATCCCTCAGCTGAGCAACAGGCTCAGCCCAAAACCACTTCAAGGGATTTAAGGATTTCATTTCCATGAGGAAACAGCAGCTTCTGGAGGGGTGATGGGGACAGAGAATCTGCATAGACCAGGGGTATGGAGAAAGCCCTGGGACAACCCAGGGAGCCAAACACCCCAAGACACGGACCTGAGCCCCTCAGCCTGGCCCACTCTGACACCCTGAGCCCCCCACTCACGACAGTCCTTCTCGTCCTCGCCGTCCCCGCAGTTGTCCTGCCCGTTGCAGCGGAAGATGCCGGGGATGCAGCGGTTGGTGTTGGTGCACTTGAACTGGCTGGGCAGGCAGACGTGGATGTCTGGGGAAGAGGTGGCACGGTCAGGGGGGTGACAGGCTGCAGCTCTACACTGCGGAGGCCTGAGGGTCACGAGGGGACACAGGGAACCTACCACAGTTGGCCTCGTCCGAGTTGTCCTGGCAGTCGTTGTCGCCGTCGCAGATGAAGGCGGGGTTGGTGCAGATCCCCGTGGAGCACTGGAACTGCCCTGGCCTGCACTTGAACTCAGCTGTGGGGTAACACAAGGCCACAGGTTTGCTCTGAGGGACATTTTCAGGGCAAACCTCAAACTCCTGCTCCACCCCTCTGGGGTCCTCTGCAGGGACCCAGCACCCAACTCTGGGCTTGGGTCCCCCTCCATGGGACAATCCCAATGCAGGGACAGGTGTGTCCCACTGCTCCCTGAACCCCATTATTGGACTGACCCTCCCCTCCATGGGGCTGTCCCAACAGCCCAGGGGTGCTGGGACACGGGGGGCTGTGTCACCCCCTGGCACTCACGGCAATCCTCTGGCTCGTCCGACCGGTCCCCGCAGTCGTCCTCGGTGTCGCATTTCCACCAGAAAGGGATGCACTTGTCGTTCTTGCAGACAAACTGATGGACAGAGGGAGCTCGTGGGGTGGTTCAGGATGGGGAAGGGGGACCCCAGAAGATTTCATCCCCAGCAAGCTCAGCCAAGGGCACTGATCCTCTGCTGTCCCCTCCAGACATTCCCAAATCCTGACTCAGAGCAAAGCCTTAACCTTGCCCAAGCCCTGGGGTTTGAGGAGTGGGGCAGAAGAACATTCCAGAGCTCAAGGGTCTCTGGCTCCCCTGGACACCCCCAAACATGAAGTGCCACAGGAAGGAGGTGCTGCCTGCACCCACAGAAGATCATGCTACATCTCAGCATCCCTGGGAAGACCATGGCAGGAGGGACACAGGCACGGGGAATTTCCAGGCAGGGATGGGCAGGGACGGACAGGGGTGGGCAGGGGTGGGCAGGAACAGGCAGGGACGGGCAGGGACAGGCAGGGGTGGTCAGGGACTGGCAGGGACGGGCAGAGACAGGCAGGGACAGGCAGGGATGATCAGGGACAGGCACAGACAAGCAGGCAGGGGCTCACCTGGCTGGCTGTACAGTTGGACACGCAGGTTTTGCCATCGCTGCCCAGGTAGAAGTTGGTGGGACAGGCACACTTGTGCCCCCCACCTGGCGAGAGCAGGCAGAGGTTGCTGCAGCCGCCGTTGTTGGTCTTGCAGGGATGGTTGGGAACTGGGGAGAGCAGGGAGACAACAGCGACTCAGACCGAGCTGGGGACACTGAGGGTGCATGGGAGCAGCAAGACCCTTGTCACCCTGCTCCTGCTCCCCCTGCCTGACCTGGTGTCCCCCCATGTCCCTTTGCCAGGGTGGCTCCCCAGCCCTGGCAGCCCCAGGCCGTGCTCACCGTCGGGCTGCCGGTAGGGGTGGTAGATGTGGATGTCCATGGGCCGGTGCAAGGTGCTGATCAGCAGCGTCTTGTTGGCCCCTGTGGTCTTGTGGGCCCGGTTGATGGACTTGGTCTCCCAGTCAGTCCAGTAGATGAAATCCTCAAAGAGGGTGAGGGCGAAGATGTGCGGGATGTCCTGGCTCAGCACTGCGAGGAGAGCGGGCGCTCAGCCAGGGGCTCCCCTCCCACAAGGGAGCAGCCACTTCCCTGGACACAGAGCAGCAGCCAGAGCTGGGGACTGTCCCCAGCAGGCCTGACTCCCACTCCTAGGCCTGACCCACAGCCTGGACACCCCCCAGGGCACACTGGCACGGCAGGAGCCCCGGAGCTCTCACCCGTGTGCCGGTTGGAGCCGTCCAGGCTGGCAAACTCGATGTAGTCCTCGCGGGCATCGGCCCAGTAGATGCGGCTGTTGATGTAGTCGAGGGTGAGGCCGTTGGGCCACGTGATCTTGGTGTCCACGATGACGCTGCGGTTGGTGCCGTCCATGCCGATCTTCCCGATCAGAGAGTGGTCCCCCCAGTCCGTCCAGTAGAGGTAGCTGGGGACGAAACAGAAGAGCAGGGAGGGGATGAGTTGGAAACCACGGAAATTTCTCCCTGTGAGTGTGGTGATGCCCTGGTAGAGGTTGCCCAGAGAAGCTGTGGGTGCTCCATCCCTGGAAGTGTCCAAGGCTGGATGGAGTTTGTAGCAACCTGGTAAGGTGACTGCCCACAGTTGACTCCTGTCACTGTCCCCATCCCTTCCTTCCCCTTGTTTTGAGCAGTGCTGATACCTTTCTCTGTCCCTCCCCTCACGCAGCCGAGTGCTCACACCTGTCCCTGTCCCATATTTCCCCTCCTTCAGGACAATGCTGACTCCTGTCCCTGTCGCTGTTGCATCCCTCACCTTGTTTGGGGCAGTAGGGTGGAACAAGATGAGCTTTAAAGTCCCTTCCATCCCAAACCACTCTGTCACTCCATGATAAATGGAGACGCATGAGCACAGGGTAGGGAAAAGCACCCCCAGTGCCCCAGAAACCAAGAGCGAAGGCTTCATCCCATCTCCCAACCTCTGGGACTATGACAAGATGACCACAGCCTCCTTCCCAGGGCAGAGTGGCAGCTCCACGTGGCCCTGGCTCTCACCCGTTCTGCACGTCCACCACGAGCGCGCGGGGCTCGCGCAGGCCCGAGTTGACCAGCACGGTGCGGTACGCGCCGTTGAGCTTCGACACCTCGATGGTGTCCCGACCCTTGTCACACCAGTACAGGTTTCCTCCCACCCAGTCCACAGCCAGCCCGTCGGGGTTGCTGAGCCCTGTGCGGTGAAGGACCTGCAGGGAGGAATCAGAGGTGACAGAGCTGAGCAGAGAGAATTAAACCCTGATCTCTCAGGGGTGACAGAACCGCCCTTCCCAGCCCAGATCATCTTCATCACTCCCTTCTTAAGTTTAGATGGGATAATGGGAAGGAATTAATCCCTTTGAGGGTGGGGAGGCCCTGGAACAGGGTGCCCAGAGAAGCTGTGGCTGCTCCCGGGACCCTGGAAGTTCCCAAGGCCAGACTGGATGGGGCTTGGAGCCCGCTGGGATAGTGGAAGGTGTCCCTGCCCATGCCAGGGGATTGGAACTGGTCGAACTTTACGACCCTTTCTGACCCAAATCATTCCACAACTCCACAACTCTTCCCCCAGCCTTCCTTGTCCTGCATTTCAGGGCAGTGTGGAGCCCACCCCTGCTTGGGGTGGGGCTGCAAAACATCCCACAGCAACTGAGGCTGATTCCCAAAGCCCAGTGACGACCCCACAGGGGTTCAGGAGGTGGGTGAGGCCCGGCTGCCCTGCCCAGGGATGCCCCAGGGGCTGCCCCACGTCCTCACCTGGACGTTGCTGCCGTTGATGTGCATGCGGCGGATCATGCTGCCCTGCGTGGTGACATCTGTCCAGTAAATCATCTGTTCCCGGTAGTCAAAATCCAGAGCCACAGCATTGTTCAGCCCCTGGAGAAGAGGGAGGGAGAAAGGTTGCAGCAGCCTCAGCAGCTGGCATGGGCTCTGGGGAGTTTTTTTAAAGCCCACAGCCTCCCTGCCTGCTCCTCGCTCACAGCGACCTCCTGACATTTAGATGGATCTACCATTCCCCTGGGAAGCCAAGAGCCCAAATTCCTCAGCTGGCAGCTCCCGTGTCCTTCAGAGGCTGCTCCATCCCCAAATCCAAGCCACATGGGGCTGGTGTCCCTCCTGCTCCCCGCTCACCCCGCACCTGCTTGAGCAGAGTGTAGTTGGAGCCGTCCAGGTTGAGCTTCCTCAGATAGTAGCGGTTGGCAAAGATGAGGAAAGGCTCTTCATCTGCACAGGGAAAGAGGGAAAAGTGTCAGGGGAGCACTGCTGGGATGTGGGCAGAACCCTGCAGACCTGCAACGCTCCCAGCCCCACTCCCTCACGAGTTGGGGGCAGCCACTTCACCCTCCAGCTCCAGCGCCAGGAGCATCCTGCGGTCACCAGGAACATCCTGGGCTCTGCGCCCACACCTGGCTCTCACCTGTGACAGCCTTGCAGCTGGTGGGGTTGTCAGGTCTGAGCTTGTAGCCCTCAGTGCAGAGGCACTTGAAGCTGCCCAGGGTGTTGATGCACTTCTGGCTGCAGGGGTAGGTGGTGGAGCACTCGTCGATGTCGATGCACGTCTTCCCGTCGTCCTTCAGGCGGAACCCGGGACGGCATCTGCACTGCAGGAGCAACCCGGAGCTGTCAGACACCTCCAAGGCCCGCACGCCGGGAGGTGGCAGGTGCTGGGAGGTGACAAGTGTCACCGTGGGACACGTGGACTCAGCAAGGACAGCTGAGATGTGCAAACAGTGCCTGGAGCGCCCGTGTCACATCCCTGGCCCAGCTGGCACAGGACAGACACAACCCTCACATCTGCGGAGGAGGAAGGAGAAGGAACAGCAGGAGCTGTGCCAGGGGAGGGTTAGGCTGGATATCAGGAAAAGGTTCTTCCCCCAGAGGGTGCTCAGGCACTGTTGGTTGGCACAGCCCCAAGGCTGCCAGAGCTCCAGGAGCATTTGGACAACACTCTCAGGCACAGGGCGAGATTGCTGAGGTCTCCCGTGCAGGGGTGGGAGTTGGACTTCAACAATCATTTGTAGGTCCCTTCCAACCCAGGCCATTCTGTAATTCTATGATCTCTGCAGCCAGCCCTCCATCCCTTGGCCCCCTACCTTGTACCCGATCTTGAGGTCTTCACACTCCTGGGAGCAGCCACTCAGCTTCTTGTTGAGGCACTCGTTGATGAAGCAGTTGAGCTCGTCAGAGCCGTCGGCGCAGTCGTTGTTGTTGTCGCAGAGCAGCGCCTCGGAGATGCAATTCCCGTTCTTGCACAGGAAGAAGGAGTCGTTGCACTTGTTTTCTGCAGGGAGGAGGTGGCAGTGGTCAGTGGGGGGTGGCTGGGGCTCTGCTATCCCCCCCGAGGACCCCACCATGATCCCAGCGGGTACCTGGGCTGGTGCAGCGCGGGTTCTTGGGCGCCTCGTCCGAGTGGTCGTGGCAGTCGAATTCCCCATCACATTCCCACTGCCGGTTGCTGAGGCAGCGGCCGTTCTGACAGCGGAACTCGTGGGGGCCACACGTGGGATACTCTGAGGGAAGGTGAGGGGCTCAGTCGGCATCCCACCTTCCTGAGGCACCGTGGAGCCACTCAGAGAGAGGCACCATGGAGTCAAATCTTCCCGAACTGTCAGGAGCGACAGGGACAGCACAGAGCAGCTGGCTTGGGACAGGGCTGCTCTGCACACACTCAGATCTCTCTGTAGGTTTGGATCCCTCTGTGGGTTTGGATCTCTCTGTGGGTTTGGATCTCTCTGTGGGTTTGGATCCCTCTGTGGGTTTGGATCTCTCTGTGGGTTTGGATCTCTCCCTGGGTTTGGATCTCTCCCTGGATTTGGATCTCTCCCTGGATTTGAATCTCTCCCTGGATTTGGATCCCCGTGTCAGGGCTTGGGGGGCTGCTCAACAATCCCTTCTTGCTGCCTCCTCGGGTTCCCTCCCACCACACTCACACCAAACCCCTCCAGGGTGATGAAGACCCTCCCAGGGTACTGTCCCAAAGGCCAGGAGGACCCAGCGAGGCTGTGAGGTCGGTCCCCCTGGGTCCTACAGACACCCACCACATTCTGGGGACTCGTCAGAGCCGTCACCGCAGTCGTCGTCGTGGTCACAGACGAAGTGCTTGGGGATGCACTGCCGGTTCCCACACATGAACTCCCGCTCGTCACAGGTGTTGTTGTACACTGCAACAGGGCACCACCACCATCAGCCCCCTGCCAGCCCCCAGCCACACCAGCCCCCAGCCCACGGGCACTCACAGCAGCCAGCAGCGAGGGTCTCATCGGCCCCATCTGCACAGTCCTTGTCCCCGTCACAGAGCCAGCGCTCCGGCACGCACACGTAGGTGCCCGGGCACTGGAAGGATCCTGAGCTGCAGGTGGTCAGCTCTGGGAGAGGGAGGAGCAGGATGGAGTCCAGTCACCCCACTGCTGGAGGCTCTGGGGAGCCCCAGGATACAGAGCCAAGGAGAGAGGTGAGACCACGGGTGGGAGAAGGGATGGGCAGAAGGAGGAACATGGATGTAGGAAAAATGGTGATGGAGCAGGCAGGGACTGAGATGGGGAGAAGGGCTGGGGCAGACTCACGGCAGCGACTGTCCTCGTCAGAGCCATCCCCGCAGTCATCGGCCCCATCACACACCCAGAGCTTGGAGATGCACCGGTGGTTGTTGCACTCAAACTGCACAGGGTAGCAGAACTTGTCTGGGAGAGGAGAAGAGGAGGAGATGGGGGGTCAGAGCGACGTGGTAAGGAGAGGAGACACCAGCAGAGCATGGTTTGGCTGAGCCAGCCAGGCTCCAGGAGCCCAGGGAGGTGTTGGGGGTACTGCTCATGGTCCCACAGGGCTGGTGTGGGATTCCTTGTTCCTAGACCTGGGGAAGATCCCCAGCTCCTGAGCACTGTTTGGGGCTTGTTCCAAGAGGTTAGAAATAAAAATGGAGCTGAAGGAAGCCATAACTGGTCCCGTTCAAAAGGGTCAAGGATACTTGTGCATGTGCTGAGCAAACCAGCACACCAGGACATTTATACTGGTCACAGCTAAAAGCCCAAGAGTGTGATGTAAAACCATAGAGGGAGAAGAATCTGGAGTCCATCCTTGGCAAATGGATGTCAGGGAGAGAAGAGGGTCCTGCCCACCCTCCAGCACCACCCTGTGCCCTGGCCCAAATCCTGACTGTCCCCACCCTGTCGCTCACTGCACTGGGTCTCATCTTCGCCGTTCTCGCAGTCATCCTCCTTGTCACAGGTCCAGGTCATGGGGATGCACCTCCCGCTCGGGCAGGCAAAGTAGTTGGATGGACATTTGGGCTTCCTCCCACCTACTTTGTGACAGAAACATCAGTGAGGACAACGATCCTGCCTCCTCCCAGCCCAGAACTCAAAGATTCCTCCCCAAAATCCCCCTGAGGTCCCGCACCCCAGATCCCTGGGGAGCCACACGGAGAGGACAACAGTCCCAGGGGACAAACAAAGCCTCCACTGCCCAAGCAGACCCCAAAGGGGCATCCCTGCCCCCGGAGCCCCCTCTGCCCTCCCGCTCTCACCGGGGCAGTTGCGCTCGTCCGAGTAATCGCCGCAGTCGTTGGCGCCGTCACACACCCAGCTGGGCGCGTAGCACAGGGACGTGTGCTCACACTTCTGGAACGTGGTGCCCTTCACCCCCAGCTTGAAGTAGCTGCTGCAGTCGGTGGCAGCTGAGAGGAATCACAGCAGGAGCCCCGGTGACACAGCAGGAACCACGGCAGAAGCCCCCTGGTCCATTCCCACCATGTGGCACCAGGCCCTGCCCTGCTGATGGAGCCCACCCTACCCCACACACCCCCAGATGTGCCCCACATATGCCCAGAGCTGCAGGGATCCATTGGGTGGTGGGGTACTGAGCATGGCACAGGAGGGCTGCAGGACAGGAGCGGGACCCTCCTCCCTCCCCCATCCAGCCCAAATCCCAAAAACCCAGGTCCCTGCCGCCAGCACAGAGGGCAGGAGCATCTCCAGAGCTGAGGAGGGGCAAGGGGAAGCAGCTGGGCACTCACTGCAGTTCATTTCATCCGATGCATCCTCGCAGTCGATGAACTGGTTGCAGCGGCTGGAATTCCCAATGCAGGTCCCGTCCCGGCAGCGGAACTCGGTGGCAGCACAGCTGGTTTCTGCCAGGGGGAAGAAGCCCCCACAATTGAGCAGGGAAGGTCCACACCCACCCCATGGCACCCACTGGTGTTGTGGAAGGGCACCCACAGCCCCTTCACTGCCCACGCAGCTCTGGGCTGTCCAGAGTGCTCCCAGACCCAATTCCCTCCCAGATGAGACACAGTGCCTCCATGCTCACGCTCTGCCTGGCAGCCTGAGCCCCTCCCTGGCACAAGCAGACATGGACAGGACCCTGAGAAGCTCCCTGTCAGTTTGGAACCGAGCAGACCCATCCTGCAGCCCTAAGGGGATGCTGCCTTTGGTAATTCCCGAGGGCCATGGGGAGCAGTGACACTATGCCCTGTGCCCCTCCTGGCTGTCAAACCACTCTCTCTGGGAAGCTCTGGGCGCTGCGTGCCCCTGCCCAGGAATTTTTCCTCTCAGCTGTCACTCTGTGAGCTTTACAAAGCAGCGCAAGCTTGACCTTGACTCTCCGTTAAGCCCTGGCTCTGCTCTGCTCCTGTCAAGCTGATGGTGACTCCCTCCTGAAGCCGCTGTCCCTGTCCCAGGCAGGTGACGGAGCCCTGGCAGGGGCTGGCCGGGTGCCAGGCAGACACTCACTGTTACAGGGCACCTCGTCCGAGTTGTCCCCGCAGTTGTCCACGCCGTCACACCAGTAGCGGCTGGCGACGCAGCGCCCGTTCATGCAGTGCAGGTACCCCTTCTTGCACTTACGGCTGCCTGCCAGGGAGGAAGAGGAGGAAGAGGAAGAGGAGAAGGTGAGAAGAAGGAGGGCAAGCACCCCTGAGGGTCTCAGATCCTCGGGGACCTTCCAGCAGGGGAAGAAATCACAGAGCAGGATCAGGGAAGTCGCTCCCTCGTGCAGAGGAGTGAGGGCTGGTGTTTGAGGGTGCTGCAGACCCCACTGGCTCAGCTCCAGGGGTCCTGCTCTCCAGCCTGTCCTCAACACTGGGAAAGGCCTGGAGACCTTAAAGCCTGGCTGGGTGTAGCTCTGGGAGGGCAGGAGGGACTCTGAGCACCTGAGGGATGGAAGGACACCCCAGAGTCCTGAGCAACCCTAGCAGTGTCCAAGGCCAGGTTGGATGTAGCTTGGAACAACCTGGGCTAGTGCAAGGTGTCCCTGCCCATGGCAGGGGGTGAAATGAGATGAGCTTTAAGGTCTCTTCCAAACCAAACTGTTCCATGATTCCATGATCTTGAACATAGGAAAAAAGATTGATTTACTGGAGCACTGTGAAACCTGCCTTTGTCATCTCCCATCCTTTTAAGTTTTGGCCTCCATTCTCTTTAAGTTCTAATGGTGAATTTGAAGAGATTCTAAGACTAATTAACGAGGGACAGACCTTGCAAGGCTGGGTGGAGGTGCCTGCCTTGTGTGTTTGGCTGCCTGGAAGGGGAAGCCCCTGATTTTGGTCCCTTCCAACCCAAACCTTTCCATGATTCTCTGAGCAGAGCTTGGCAGCTC
Organism: Thryothorus ludovicianus; assembly: GCA_013397245.1. Classification (NCBI taxonomy): domain Eukaryota; kingdom Metazoa; phylum Chordata; class Aves; order Passeriformes; family Certhiidae; genus Thryothorus; species Thryothorus ludovicianus. The sequence continues at coordinate 16,204 of VZTB01018008.1, forward strand.
GGGCAGGGTGTCTGGGGGTGCCGGGGTACTTGTGTGGGTGAGCAAGGCAGCAAGAGGAGGAACCTTACTGCAGTAGGACTGCTTCTCATCCGACTTGTCCTTGCAGTGCACGACGCCGTCGCAGGTGCGGCTGAAGTCGATGCAGTCGCCATTCCCACACTCAAACTCGTCGTGCACCCGGCAGGTGGAATTCACAGCTGGACACAGCACGGGAAGGTCAGCTCTGCCAGGCTGAGATCAGCCTCAACCCTTCCTTTCCTCAGCTCCTCCCACCCCCTCCTCACCTTTGCAGGTGAAATCCTCCTGCAGGACCCGCTCCCCGCGGCAGGAGCAGTTGACGTGGCCCTTGGGGGTGAGCAGGCACAGGTCCTGGCAGCCGCCGTTGTTCACCCGGCATGGGGACAGCTCGCCTAGGACAGAGGGACAGCGGTCACACCAGGGATGGACACAGCAGACCCTGCTCCTCCCTGCTGGGACAAAAACTAGAGATCCCTCCCATGGGGCTATGGAGGGTATAGAGAGCTGGAGGCACCTGATCTCCCCAGATTCTACAAGGACATGCCTTGGGAAGAGCAGGGACAGAGAAAATCTCTGTCTTCAGCCTGCACTGGGTTTGGGGATGGACAACTCTAGCATGAGAATCACGAGGGGGAAATAAGCTGGGAAGACACAGGGATGATTCCCAAAGGGCCAGGAAAGACAGTGGGATGGATTCCCAAAGGGCTACGAAGGATGGTGGGATGGATTCACAAAGACTGAGGATGGACAGAGGGATGGCTTCCCAAAGAGCCATGAAAGGATAGTGGGATGGACTCTAAAAGGCTAGGAAGGATGGTGGGATGGATTCCTAAAAGGCCAGGAAGGACAGTGGAATGGATTCCCAAAGGGCCATGAAGGACAGTGGGATGGTCTCTAAAAGGCTAGGAAGGACAGTGGGATGGATTCCCAAAAGGCCAGGAAGGGCAGTGGGATGGATTCCCAAAGGACCATGGAGGACAGAGGGATGGATTCCCAAAGGGCCATGAAGGACAGAGGGATGGATTCCCAAAGGACCATGAAGGACAGAGGGATGGATTCCCAAAGGACCATGGAGGACAGAGGGATGGATTCCCAAAGGGCCAGGATGAACAGAGGGATGGATTCCTGAAGTGCCATGAAGAACGGTGGGATGGATTCCCCTTCCCCATCCCTGCTGCCAGGGTGAGGGGCAGAGGGCAGGGACACTGCAGTGACACAGGAGGGTCCTCACAGCTGTCGGTGTCGTTGGCCACGGCGATGATGCCCATGGGCTGCTGGGGGATGTCCACACGCAGCAGCTTCATGTCGGTGCCCACGTATTTGTTGGCGCGTTGCACGGCCCGGCGCACCCAGTCTGTCCAGAAGATGTAATCTCCATACACGGCCAGACCAAAGGGGTGCACAGGCTCCGACTTCAGGATCACCTGCCAGGCACAGAATCATGGAATGAGTTGGGTTGGAAAGGATCTTAAAATTCATCCCGTTCCCACATCCCTGCCAAGGGTGGGTACATCTTCCAGGGTTGCTCCAAGCCCCATCCAGTCTGTCCTTGGACACTTCACAGAATCCTTGATGTTGGAAAAGATCTCCAAGAGCAAGTCCAACCTGTGACCAGCACCCTCCAAAGCACTCAGTGCCAGATCCAGCAGTTCCTTGGACACCTCCAGAGATGGTGACTCCACCACCAACCCAGGCAGCCCTTTCCAGTGTTTAACAATCCTTTCCATAAAGAAATTCCTTCTCATGCCCAACCTAAACCTCCTCTGATGCAGCTTGAAGACATGTCCTCACTTCTCAGGGACACAGCCAAACTGGGAGCAGGAGGAACCTGCTGTGGGATGCAGCCCCCACAGCCCCCCAAACACAGTGTCCACCCCAGTGGGATGCCTGACCTCCCCAGCCCCAGGAACAGCTCTGCTTCCCTCTGACCACACTCCACCCCCAGCCTGGCCACCCTCCTCCCCTCCTCGCTGGCCTCAGACTCACGTGGCGATGGGAGCCGTCGTACTCGCAGCGCTCGATCTTGTCCAGGGTGGCATCAGAGAAATAAATCTTCTCAGCCTTGTGGTCAATGGCCAACCCGTTGGGCGTCCGTATGTCCTGGTCGATGATGATGAGGACGTTGGCACCGGACAGGGTGGCTCGCATGATGCTGGGGTGCTGCTCATTCCAGTTTGTCCAGAACATCAGGCTGGGAGGGGAGGGACACACAACGCCTTTGGAGCCCCAGCTCAGCCACATCCAGGCTGGCTCAGCCCACCCCTCCATGGATGATGGGGATTCCAGAGACTGGGGGATGCAGGGGGCATCATTCCCACGTAAAAAGAGTGGGAAGGGGGTGAATGAGGCTGCTGCAGGAAGCTGGGAAATGTGGCACCCCATGGAGGGATGGGATGGGATGGGATGGGATGGGATGGGATGGGATGGGATGGGATGGGATGGGAGGTCTGGAGCTGCTTTGAGGGGAGGAGGCTACAGGGTCTTTCCTCCCTGGGGTTCCAATCCTCTCTGTGCAGGGATCCAGAGCTTCCTCCCCACAATGTCCACGTGGATCCCTGGAGGGGGCAGCTGGACCTTTAATGGCCACTCACTTCTGGCACTCGTCCAGCACGAAGGCCCGGGGGTGGTCGTCCCCTGACATGGTGATCACAGTCTCCCTCTCAAAGGCCCCGAGCCGGCTCTGGTCCACGGTGTGCCGGGTGATGGTGGAGGTGGTGTAGCTTGTCCAGTACAGCGTGTCCCAGCCACGGTGGTACGCCAGCCCCTCCACCGAGCCCACATCTGTGGGGACAGTAAAGGTCACACCCAGCCCACACCCCTGCAAGGCTGCGGCTCACCCTGCACAGCCAGCGCTGACCCTGACACTGGGATGTGGAAGTTTTTGCTTTTAATTACAGCCCAAAAATCCCTCGCAGGCTTTGGCTGCCAGGTGGGGACTCAGCAGGGCTGGGGGCTGTGCTCAAGGGTGAGCAGAGACCTCTGAGACTCCAGAGTCTCGTGGGTAGAGCTCTGTTGGAACAACTCTCCCTTGCAGGAAGGCTGAGGAATGCACACCTACAATGCACCAAGGACTTGAATTTGGCTCTCAAACTCCACACCAGCCAGACCTTGCTCTGGGTCCACAGCAGCAGTGCTGGGAATGGGAGAGTTTCCCTCTGCCAGGGGACAGCTGAGCCCCTGAGGCACAAAGTGACAAGGCAAAGCTTGGTGGGGACCAGGGAGCCCTTCCCAGCTGGGAACATGAACCGTGCACCCATCCTCCTCCCCTCATTAACGCTCAGCAAAGGGTTTAATGAGGCGGCTGTGAGAGCTGGGCTGTGCTCTCCCCTCTCAGGGATAAAGCACGGTCAGCGCTGCTGTGAATTCCCTCATTAGCAGCACATCCAAGGTCCTGGCTCAGGGAGCTCTTGGAGCAGCAACCACGGTTCTTTGAAGCTGCTGCAGGTGCCAATAAACCCAACCAAGTGCTGGGTGAGGCCTGGAGGTGAGGCCAGGGCTGGGCACCTCGAGGGTCAGGGCTGAGGGCGCTGCCTCGGGAGGTGAGTGTGAGCACAGAGCCAACCTCAACTTTGCTGCAGCGCCTGTTTCTAGAGCCCAAGCCTCGTGACACGCTCCCCGTGCCAGAACGAGCTCTGCAGCCTGCTCCCAGTGCTTGTGTCCACTTCCAGAGGCTCCTCAGAAACCTCACAGCTCAGCCTGTACCCACCGCCCGTCCAAACGCCTCCAGACCCACCAAAACCCCCGGGGCAAGAGGGGGAGAGAGACACAGATCTGAGGGCAGGCACACAAGGGAGAACCCCACGCCACACTCACTCTCCACGATGGTCTTGCGCCCCGTGCCATCGTCGTTGATCTGCTGGATGTTGCCGAAGTGGATGTCGCTGTAGAAGATGCGGTTGCTGCCCTTGGAGCCGTAGCGGTAATCGAAGGCCAGGGCGATGACGTTCTTCATGTGCTCCGCGTCCTCGAAGGGCTTGATGGGCGCGTTGAGGTTGTTCTCGTCCGAGAGGTGGATGCTCTTGAGGATGGTTCGCTCCGAGTAGAGCAGGTACCCGTCGTAGTCGCGGCAGCTGACGCCGTCCTCCGACAGCATCCCGTGGGCGCAGGCGCACGTCCGCTGCCCGCCGCCGCGGAACAGGCACAGCTGCTGGCAGCCCCCGTTGTTCTGGGCACACACGTTGGTGCCTGGTGGGGAGGGGACAGGGGGGATTGGGTGAGGGGCTGGGCAGGATGCGCCCACTCGGTGACTATATCAGCGCTCAGCATTCCCGGAGGAAGGGGCAGGCTCAAAGCACGGCGCAGCACGGCTCCGGTGGGGACAGAGTGATCCATTGGTTTCCATCCCTGTTCCCCACGTGAGGAGCTGCTCCCCATGGTCAGACTCACCCTTCTGCCTGGCTCGGTTGAAGACTTTGATGTCCTTGAGCTGCACGCCGATGCCGGTGCGCAGGGACACCGACTCGGTGGCGTTGTCCTTGTTGCCTCTTTTGATGGAGCCGTTGGCATGAGTCCTGAAGGAGGACGGAGTCACCAAGTGACCAGCACAGGACCCTTCCCCACCTTACCACAACACTCACCAGTTCCCCCCACCCTCCACACAGCCCCCAGCCCCTCTGGCACCTCACCTATCACTCCAGTAAATGTATTCCTCGAAGACCGACACGGAGAACATGTCCATGTTGTTGCTGGACAGCACAACCTCCCGGTTCTCGCCCGTCTCCAGGTCAATCCGTTCAATCTTGTCTGTCCGGGCATCACACCAGTACAGCTTCCCATCCTGTGGGGAAGAGAGAACATCCCAGTTGGCATGGAGGCAGCACAACCCTCTGCACCTCTGGCAGGACGTCCTGGGGCTCAGACCACCCTGGACAACCCTCTTGAGAGTCTGGAGCCCCAGCAGGACATGGCCACGGGGATCTTTGGGACTGGCACCACCCTCCTAGATGCCAACCTTACCTCATAGTCCACGGAAATCCCGTTGGGCCAGCTGATGCTGACGTTGACCAGCACCATCCGCTCGGTGCCGTCCAGGCGCGAGCGCTCGATGCGGGGGTACTGCCCCCACTCCGTCCAGAACAGGTACCTGAGGGGACAGCAAGGATGTCACCAGAGGTCCGTCACCAGGAGCAGCACTGGCTCTTTGAGTAAAGGACAGACACCACCCCATTCATCCACCCACACTGGGGCCTCAGTCCAGACCCTGCCCGCTCACAGACCTGGCATCACATCCTCTGCATCTCCCTCCCTCCCCAGACCCGAACACCTCTGCTCTCCCTGGGGCTCTGTCCAAAGCTGGAGCCAGCCTGAGGAGGCTCCATTTGGATTTTCTGAGGTGCTGGCACCCACCCACAGGTCCCAAGGGGCTCCAGGGAGTTCAGCCCATCAATGAAAGCAGGGTCAAATCCAGGGTTTGGACTCCTTGGTGTGTCAGGAGCTCTGCGAGTCCTTCCCTGCTGTGTGCACACATTGCCCTGTGCCCACCCTGTGGGTGATGCCCTTCTCTGGGGCAGTGTCTCACCCCTTCTCTGGATGGACTGTGATGGCCCGTGGCTTGTCCAGCCCCTGTGAGATGACCACGTAGCGGAAGGACCCGTTCAGCCTGGCCACCTCGATGACATCAAAGCCCTGGTCCGTCCAGTAGATGTTTCCTGCAAGAGGGGACAGTGAACCCCCACACAAGCCCCACTGCCCTGCTGCTCCCAGCTCCAGAGCCCCATCCCACCAGCGATCCAGTCCACGGCGATGCCCTCCACACGGCCAATGCCATTGGTCACCACGTCCTCACGCCATGTCTGGTCCCTCTTGGCTCGGCTGATGGTGCTCAGGCCCATGTCCACCCAGTAAATTGTGTCGTTCTCTGAGAGGGACAAGGAGGGGACAAGTCAGTGACCACCTCTGGTCACTCCAGAATGGTAAAAGCCTGCACCCTGGGGCCCTGAAATCCCCCCTTTATCCAGCACTGCTGAAGGACGTTCCAGGGCAAAGTGCTGCCAAAGGAGGGGTCTGGTGGTGGCCCCCTCATCCCCTGCCCTGTTCCCAGCCCCTCCATCCTGTTCCCAGCCTCACATCACCTGCATGGAAGTCGATTCCCACAGCCAAGGAGGTCCCCGACACCGGCACAAGAGCATCTGACTTGTCATTGGGGTCCAGGGGAATGCCCCGGATCCCCTCGTGCACCGAGGACAGGAGGAAGGAGCCAACACCTGTGACACAGGTGCAGGGACAGTCAGACACATCCCAATACCCACAGGCTGTGCCTCCACCATGGAAAACTGTGACAGGGGAGGAGCATGAGCTTGGCAGGGTTCCCCAGGCCCAGCACAGACCACCCTGGGGGCTGCAGCCCCTGGCACAGCCCGTTCCAGGGTCCTGCCCTGCTCCAGGGNTGGCGCATCTGGGTCAGGGCAGCACTTGTTATTCAGCCCCTGCCCTGACCCAGATGGTGCAGAGCTCTGCCAACCACCCCCCCAAAACCACCCGGAACACTCTGCACACAAACAGCCTTTGAGAGGCCCTGGCAGTGCCCGGGGGGATGGCGGCGAACGCGGTGGGGATGGGGGATCTGCAGATCTGCAGAGCGAGGGCTGTGCCTGGCCCTGCTCCCAGTGAGCCACTGCCCACAGCGAGGGTCCCACCTCTGCCTGGGGGGGTCCCACTGTGCTGTCCCACTCCCCTCCTCCAGTGACACCCTGAGAGCCCCCATGCCCATCAGGGCCTTGCTGCCACCTGAGCCCACAACCCCTCCAAGTCCCCCAGTTTCCCTCTGGTCCCAGTGACACAGAGCAGATGGGAGGAGCCCATGTGCACCCAGAGTGAGGGTGGGGCGGCCACGGGCACGGTCAGGGTCTCACTGCACTGAGGGGTGGTTCAGGGAGGGGACAGGGACAAGCACACACCTTCACAGGACTGCTGCCCACTCTTGAGGCTGTAGCCAGCAGTGCACATGCAGGAGCGGGAGGTCTCCGAGGTGGGGAGGCACAGCTGTGAGCAGTCCCCATTGTTTTGGCTGCAGGGATTGGTCCCAGCTGTGGCAGAGGAAAGAGGGTGAGGGGCTATGGGAGGCCAGGGTGCACCCACCAAGGCTGGGGCAGCACCCCACGAGGTGTGGGTGCCCTGCACCAGCCAGCACAGACTTGGCACGAAGGCAAGGGCCAGCTGTCAGGGACGGAGACACCTGGCCACCAGCAGCTGCACAGCCCCACGGGGTGTCTGGCCCAGGACCCCACACTGACCTTGCTGGATGCTCTCATCGTACACCTTCATGTGCATCACCAGCGTGGTGCTGTTGCGCAGCACCGTCACCTCCGTCCCGTCCTTCTTGTTGCAGGTGCCCATCCTCTCGGAGGCCTGGTCAGCCCACCACAGCTTGTCCCCTGTGGGGAGAAGGCAGGAGCATGTGGCAGCCTTCCCCATCCCTTCCTGCCCCAGCTGAGGTGGGCAGGAGAGTTTGGGAAGGGAAAGGTGTCCCCTTTCAGCAGCCCTCACCCATGATGGCCAGGGCGGTGGCTTTGCTCAGCTGGCTCCGCACAGACTCGATCACCTCCAGGTTGCTGCCATCCAGGTCACACCTGTTGATGGTGCCATTGCCAGAGCTGATCCAGTACAGTTTGCTCTCTGGGTAGTCGATGGCCAGGCCTGGGAAGGACGGGAACGTCACCACGCTGGTGGCACGCAGGGACAGTAACAGAGCGAGAGGTGGGATGGGATGGGATGGGATGGGATGGGATACGGGATATGAGATATGGGATATGGGATATGGGAAGGGATGGGATATGGGAAGGGATGGGATGGGGGATATGGGATATGGGATATGGGATATGGGATATGGGATATGGGATATGGGATGAGAAGGGACGGGATGGAGAGAGCATGCAGGAAAGGTCACGGTGTCCCAGTACAGGACAATTGCCACCCCCTCAAGGAGCCAGAGTGGGGACTTGAGGCTCTGCAGGACAGCAAGGCAAGGTGAGGGACCCCAGGGGACATGGAGGGGCCCGTACCAACAGGTCCCTTCTGGTTGGTGAAGAGCAGCGTGCGGTTGCTGCCATCCATGTTGGCCACGCTGATGTTGTCCCCATCTGTCCAGTACAGCTTCCTGCAAGGTGAGGGGACAATGGCTGAGGGGCCATGGTGCCAGCAGCCCCCTGCACCCTCGCAGCCTTGCAGAGCCCCTCACCTGCTCGTGGCACAGCCTGGGCAGCCCCACAGCCCCTTGTGCCACCCCCAGGGGGCTGCCAAAGCTCCGTGCACACCTGGATTGGCACACACTTATCACAGCCCCGCTCCCCTTTACACACGCGTGTGCAGACACACAGCACACCCCCCATCTCCTGTGACACTGCTCCTACACTCTGACACACAGGGACAGCCCCTGTTCTCTCCCCCATCACACGTGTGCACCATCACACACACACCTGTGCCTGCACACACACCTCCTTCCCGTCAGCACCACGTCCCACCAGACTCACCCCCGGAGCGGGTGCACCACCAGGCAGTGAGGCTTGTCCAGCCCCTGGATCACGGCGTTCTTGAAGGAACCATCCAGCCTGGCCACGTTGATCTGCTTCTTGTTGGCGTCGTAGCTGGTCCAGAAGAGGTTTCTGGAAACCCAATCCACGGAGAGGCCATGAGCGTTGGGCAGGTCTGCAAGGGAACGGAGATGGGAGCTCATCAGCTGTGAGGACAGGGCTGGGATGATGCTCACACGAAGAGGAAGGGCCAATCTCAGGGAGCTGAAGGCTCTGGAGGGCTGGGGGTCCCAGCTCTGGGAGCGATGGTGCCCCACACCAACCTGCAGAGACGACGGTCTCCACACCAGTGCCATTGATGAAGGCTCTCTTGATGGTCTGGGTGCGGACATCTGACCAGTAGATGCGCTGCTCCACGGCGTCGTAGTCCACCACGGTGACATTGTCGATGTCAGGCACGGTGAAGGAGATGATGTAGTTGTAGTAGGGGTTGTCGATGTCCACGCCCCGGATCTCCATCTGCCGCGCGTACAGCAGGAACTTCTTAAACTCTGGGAGAAGAAGGACAGCGGTGGGATCTCGGCTCTGCAGCAGCTGCTCGTCCCCTCAGCTCCCCAGGCAGACCCCTACCATAGCAGGTGGTGTTGTCCTTGTCCAGCTTCATGAGGTGGGGGCAAGCACAGGACAAGGTGCGGTTGTAGTTGATGAGGCAGAGGTGGGAACACGGCCCTTTGCCCCCGTTGGCTTCGCAGGGATTAGGAGCTGCAAAGGGGACAGGACTCAGCGACATCCCAGCCCTTGAGGACACCCACACAAAAGGCTCCAAGAGCTGCAGCCCCCCCAGATCCTGCCTGCCCCATCAAGCATCACCCTCATCACCTGATGGGGCAAAGGGGCAGCCAGGGGGATGAGAGCAGCATCCACCTACTGCTCCAAGTGAGTGTGGGCGCAGACCAAGTGCCAGTGCCACCCCCATGGTCCCCCCACACCGTCCCCCCACCTGCACACCCCCAGCCTCACCCAGGGGCTGCCGGGAGGGGTGATACACCTGCAGGTCAAAGGGCTGAGTGTTGGTCCTCTGCACCACAGTCACGTTGTGCCCTGTCCACTTGTTGGCCTTGGCCAAGGTGTTGGTACGCCAGTCAGTCCAGTACACCTCTCCCCCGTACAGGGTGACAGCAAAGGGGTGGGACAGGTACTCGTGTCCCCGCAGCACCTCGATGTGCCCCGTCCCATCATACAGGGCTGAGTAGATGGCGTCTGACCTGCACCGGGGTAGACAACGATGAGGGAGGTGAGGAGGGGGCATCACGGGGTCTTTAACCCAACAGCAACACCAGCAGAGTCTAAGCAGTCATGGGACAGCTGCTGATTTACAGCAGGGATGCACAGAGGAGAAAACCCAGAGCAAGGGCTGGCACGTGTTGGAGACACAGACCCCACAGCACGAAGGCTTCTCACTCCCAGCCCAGCAAAAAACTCTGGAGCGAGGGGAAGATCCAGACTGGGAAAGACAGAGAGGAGGAGACAGAAAGAGCTGTCCTGGCCCTACCTGGCATCGATCCAGAGGATTCTCTTCTCCAGGTAGTCAACAGTGAGCCCGTTGGGCCACCCCCCCGAGCCCGTCTCCTTGTGGATGGTGCGTCGGCCCTCGCCGCTCATGGAGGCGGCCTCGATGCGGGGCAGGCTGGCGTCCCAGTCCGTCCAGAACAGGATCCTGCCAGGAGGGACTGTGAGCAAGGACAGGAGCCCGTGGCCAAATCCCCCCAACAAGATCCCACAGGTGCTGGCACGTCCCGGTGAGCGCTGTCCCCTCCTGCCTCACCCATAGCGAGGGTCCAGGGCGATGGCGCGGGGGTGCTCGATGTCCCCAGCCAGCAGCGTGGTCCTCATGGTGCCATCCAGCTTGGCCACCTCGATCTGGTCCAGGTTGCTCTCCACCCAGTAGATGTTGCCGGCGATCCAGTCCACGGCCAGTCCCTCAGGGGTGGCCAGGCCGTACTGAATGACCACCTCGAAGCTGGTCAGAGCTGTGGGGGCACGAGGTGAGGGCTCAGGCCCCTTCCCCAGCCCACCCAGCACCACCACCCTCATATTCTCAACAGATCCACCCAGCTCAGCTGGGGTTGATCACGGGGTGTCCTCTCCAAGCAGGGCCTGAACCACCCCTGTCCATGGTCCAAACCCCCAAGAGCTCAGCACCTTCTGTCCACTGTCAGACCCCAAAGAGCTCAGCACCTTCTGTCCACTGTCAGACCCCAAAGAGCTCAGCACCTTCTATCCACTGTCAGACCCCGAAGAGCTCAGCACCTTCTGTCCACTGTCAGACCCCAAAGAGCTCAGCACCTTCTGTCCACTGTCAGACCCCAAAGAGCTCAGCACCTTCTATCCACTGTCAGACCCCAAAGGGCTCAGCATCCTCTATCCATTGCCAGACCACAAAGGGCTCAGCCCCCATCCATGACCAGACCCCAAAGGGCTCAGCATCCCCATCCACAGCCCAGACCTCAAAGGGCTCAGCATCTATCCAGGATCAGACCCCAAAGGGTGCATCCCCCCATCCCTAATCCTGGCCCTGGGCTCCTGCAGGAGCAGCACTGATGGGGAGGGTGTCATCTCTGTGCCCAGCTGCTGGGCTGCAATTACCAGCAGGGAAGCGCTGGGAATGCTAATTAACTACTGCATAATGAGAGCAGAACAGGATCACTATCAGGGCTGTGAGCTTCAGCTGCCGCACCACCGTGGGGTGCCACGGGATCACTGACCCCAGACCTGCACCCCTGCTTTCCCTCCAACCAGCCCCTCCACCCCCAGGCTCCTCACCCCCGTTCTCCAGCAGCTTTCCCCTGTAGATCTTGTCCTCCACCACGTCGGTCCAGTACAGGGAGCTCTGGTTGAGGTGGAAGTCCAGGGCGATGGTGTTGCGCAGCCCGGGCACCAGGACGCTGTAATCCCCCCGGTGCAGGTCGATGCGCCGGATCTCGTGGCGGTTGGAGAAGATGATGAACGGTTTGAAGGGGTCTGGAGGAAGCAGGGCATGGTCAGAGAGGCAGGGACAAGGCAGGGGACAGTGCACCCAGCCCCAGCTACACTGTCAGCACACAGATCCCACCAGCACCCAGCCATGTCCATCAGCACAACCCCCAGCTCCATAAGAGGACAAACTCTCACCGAGGGGGGATGTTACCAGTCCCTGATACCCCCCAAAAACACACCCAGGCTACGGCAGCTCTCGCCATCAGGCTCCAGCATCCATCCCTCGTAGCAGGAGCACTTGACATTGTACTTGTCCTGCTCGCATTTCTGGCTGCACTTGAGGTGCTTGGCACAGTAGCTCTGGATCTGGCAGGTCTTGTTGTCAGCACCCAGCTCCATGCCCAAGGGACACGAGCACACGATGCCCTCGCCAGGAGCCACTGTGCAGTTGTGGCTGCAGCCGCCGTTGTTGAGGGAACACTGGTCTGTGGGGACAGGACACGCTCGTCACCTCCTCGTCCCACCCCTGGGTCACCCCGTGTCCCCACGCCCGGCTCGGCTCCTACCGCAGAGCTCGCCCTCGTCGGAGCCGTCGCCGCAGTCGTCGGAGCCGTCGCAGAGCTTCTCAGGGGGCAGGCAGATGGAGGTGTTATTGGCACAGGTGTGCGAGGGGGGTTTGCACACCAGGGACTCGCAGTTCTCCTCGTCAGAGTTGTCCTCGCAGTCGCTGTCCCCGTCACAGACCCAGGCCTTGCTGATGCACCGGGCTGACGGGGAGGGGGCAGAGCAGAACCAGAAGGGAGGTTATTGCAGGTATTTCCAGATGTAATCCCACGCATGGGGGGCATGGGGGTGTTTGAGTAGCTCAGGGCTCCCCAAAAGTTGGACAAGATCTGGCCCAGATGGGACAGGTCAGGGAGGGCCTGTGGGAAGCATATGGGGGCAATGGGGGCTCAGAGCCAGAACTGGTGTCTCTCCACCCTTGTCCCCAACCCACCGAAGTGTGTCCCAGCCCCTTCCTCAGAGAAGGGGAGAAGGGATCTGAGGGTGGCACCATGCATCAGGACCATGGTGCACAGATTGGCCCATGGATAATGGCGTTCCCCCATTATCCCAGCACCGAGGACAGTCCACCACCCCCGAGTGGGACCCCCTGCCCCCTGCTCTCACCCGAGTCCTTGCAGCCGAATTTGATGTTGGGGTCACAGACGTGGGTGACCCCCTCGCAGTTCTTCTCGTCGCTGGAGTCCATGCAGTCCGTGTCACCGTCGCAGCGCCAGCGCATGGGGATGCACAGCCCGTCCAGCCGGCACTGGAACTCATCCGTGTGGCAGCCCCCGGGAGGGCGTGTGGCTGTGGGGAGGGCACTGCTCACTGCCTGCACCCCACGGAGCTGGGGGGCTCCAGGACCAGGCACTCAGCCAGCAGGGAAACAGCTGGAGGCACCCAGAGACACGGGAGGGGCATCTGGGCACTGAGTGTGGGCAGAAAAAGCTGCAGAATTCCCTGCCTAGAATCTGGGCAGGGCAGAGTTTGGCTCTTTGGGCAATGCCTGTGGCTGAGGGTCCCTCCCACGTGCTGGGGCTCACCCTGGTTGGTGCAGTTAGCGTGGGTCTCGTCGCTGTAGTCACCGCAGTCGTTGTCCCCGTCACAGGTCCAGTGCACGGGGATGCAGCGCCCGCTGTTGCACTTGAACTGGTTGCTGGAGCAGGAGTGGCTGCAGCCGGCCTCGTCACTGTTGTCCCCGCAGTCGTTGTCTGGAGAGGGAAGGGGGGCGGGCAGGGGGTCAGCAGGTGCCCGGCCAGGATGGGGCTGGCAGGAGGGAGGGCAGCAGAGACCCCCTCGCTGGGGGAAGCGGAGAACAGGGGCCGGGCAGACCACGCCGGCAGACTGTCACTGAGGGGTGACAGCAGCCCCTCAGTGCTGGCAGCAGGACCCCCGCCATGGGCTGGAGACCCCCGGCCCTCCCACCCCACAGCACCAGCAGCACACAGAGAAAATGAAACACAGAAACTGCATAGATCAGCCATGAACCTGGGGGGCCCTGAAGGCTCCACTGCGGGGGGAGCAGGAACAGGGGATGGGTGCTCCTTTGGGGGTGCACCCATGGGGCGGGGGGCTGGGGCAGCCAATTGAGGGGGTCAGATTGCTTGAATGAAACCCCCATGCCCGCTGAGGGCAGGGGGAGGTTTGGTCTGAGGGTACCTGGACACTGGCAATGCAGCCCCTCTGCCTGCCTGGCATGGGGGGCCTGGCCTGGGGATCCCCACTGTGGATGCCCCACCAGGGTCAAGGGGATTTGCTTCCCAGTGCCTCAGGATGGGCACAAGGATGGGGACGATGACACCGATGGGGACAGTGGCACTGATGGGGACGATGGCACTACCAGCTGCCACATGGCCTCGCCAGTACCTCAGCTCTGCACCTGCAACCCTTGACTTGTCCAGGCTCCCACCAAGAGGAGCTTCCCAAGTGGCTCTGCTCGGTGAGCTGGCAGAACAGTGGCTCCCTGGTACCTGGCACATCCCTCCTGCCACTGGGGAGCATGAGGGACATTACTGGAGAGCTGGGGGGCATTGCCAGAGGCACAGGGGGCATTGCCAGAGAGGATGGGGGGCATTGCCAGTGTCCAGAGCAGCAGCCCCCGGGGCTCACAGCCCTCTGGATGGGGCAGGTCTGGGGGCTCGGGGGGCCAGGTTGGGGGTCTGGTGCATGTTGATCTATGCACTAACCGGTAGGCTTTGGACAGTTCTTTTCGTCAGAGCCATCCCCACAATCTTTTTCTGAAACACAGAACCACCAGACAGGAGCGTGGGCACGGTGACAAACACAACACACCACAGTGACAAACACGGCACACGCACAGCAGGCGGCACGGAGACACCGGACACGGACACACGGACACACGGACACACGGACACACAGAGGCACCAGGCAGCCTGGGAGGCGAGACCAGAAGCAGTGGAGGGTGCTGGGGGGGCAGCTGACATGAGGGTACCCTCGTGGTGCTGCAGCTCCTGCTCCAGGCACCTGGTGAGGCTCAGGGCTGCATGAAGGGCTCCACACCACAGCCTGGCTGCCACAATGGGGGATCCCAAGAGAAGGGACCATCCCTTGGCAGGGCCAGCTCCAAGGGAGCTGAGGAAGACTCCAGGGAGAGTCCTGCACCCACAGCTCTGCTGAGCCACCAGTGTCTCGCCTGCTCTGGAGACACTAATTATTCCTAACCAGGCAGAGCAGCTCAAAGACTGATATAAACTTGTGGGAATGGAAAGCAACCTTGGGGCAAACCCTCTGTCCTAGGCCTGGCCCTGGAAAGATCCAAGGGTAGATGGGAGCTGGCTGGGAGAGCTCTCCTGCCTTCCCTGGGGCTGCAGGACCTGGCTCAGCCCCGCCAGCAGCTCAGACCATGCCATGCTTGGTTCAAGCGCCAGGGCAGAGTTTTGGAAACCTTGCAAAGGATGCCAAGGTCTGGAACAATCCCTGCCAGGTTATTCCTGCAGCTCTCCCTGCCCTAGCACAGCCGAGGGGAAATATGGGGCTGGGGGCTGCTGGATGGGCTCAGCTTTGCCTCATGGCAGCTCCCCTTAGGGCCTGGGCCCTGCCCTTCAGCACATGCTGAGAACTGGCCCAAACTGCCAAAATGGGGTCCCTGCCAGGCTGCACCCCCGCCTCGGGTCTCGCCATCCCCTCGGGAGCACCACGGGGCCGGGTCCTCACCGTTGTCACAGCGCCAGTTGATGTTGATGCAGCGCCCGTTGTTGCAGGTGAACTGCGTCAGGGGGAAGCAGGTCGGGTAGGCTGCAGAGGAGCCAGAGGCACTGTCAGCACGGGGGACACCTCATGTGCACCCCAACCCTCACAGCCCATGCTCCCAGTGCTCCCAGTGCTCCAGCTCACCACATGAGGCAGACTCGTCAGAGCGGTCCCCGCAGTCATCGTCCAGGTCACACGTCCAGGACATGGGGATGCAGCGGCCACTGGCGCAGGAGAACTGGTTGGGGGAGCAGGTCCGGGCTGGCCAGGAGGGACAGATGGAGAGTTAATGGCCCACGGTACCTTGTTTTGCCAGAGCAAGGTGGGGAACCTTGCCCTGCAAGGCCCGGGGTGCAAAGCCAAGGTACAGGCACATGTGAGACCCCAAAACCTCAGGCTGTGGCTCAGCACAGGCTGCACTGTTACTCCCTGAGGACAAGGCAAGGTCCTCACCTGAGCAGGTGGAGTTGGACTCGTCCTCGTTGTTCCCACAGTCGTTGTCCCCGTCGCAGAGCCAGCGGTTGGGGATGCAGCGGTTGTTCTTGCACTTGAAGCGGTCCGAAGGGCAGGTGTGCTGGTCTGTGGGGGGAAACCACACTCAGGTGTGCCCCTCATCCCACCCCATACATCCTCCATGTCCAACAAAGAGAAAAACTGGGGCAGAGAAGGGATGGAGCCTCAAACTTGGGATCAGAACCTCAATCAACATTTTCCTCCTATATCTCCTCCTCTCCTCAAGCTGGAGAGAGGACAGAGGGGTCCTGGCTACCTGACCCTGCCCCAACCACTGCCACAACATCTGGGGGAGCCTTATCCCAAATCCCACGGTGCAGGAGGGGTCACGCACGGCAGAGCTCGGGGGCCTCGTCGCTGTTGTCCAGGCAGTCGTTGTCCCCGTCGCATTTCCAGCGCTCTTGGATGCAGCGGTTGTTCTTGCAGGCGAACTCCCCGGGCTGGCACTGCGGCGGGGGGATGTAGGACGGATTGGCTGTCCAGGGGAAAGCACAGGCAGGATTTTAACCAGGTGACCAAGCGCAGTTTCCCGTGGGGAAAGAGTCCCCAAGAGGGTCCTCGGGCAGCCTACCTTGGCAGGTGACAGAGTCTGACCCCAGGATCTGGTCCTCGGCACAGGCGCACTGACGGCCCCGGGGGGTGGCCAGGCACAGGCTGCTGCAGCCCCCGTTGTTCACACGGCATTTGTTGGAGCCCACTGTGGAGGGAAAGGGATGAGGATATGGCACATCAGCAGCCAGGGACCCCTGCAGCCCCCTGGACTCCCTCAAACAGCAGCCACAGTAGGAAACCAGCTGGAGACCCCAGCTGAGACCATGGGGGACCTCTCAGGGGACACAAAGCCTGATGGAATTAGGGTAGGAAAAAGAGTGAAGGCATGAGCAACAGGAAATGACAACAAAGAGCACGGGGACGGCTAAAAGGAAGCGAGAAGAGTTGGGAGGCTGCTTAGGCAGCTCAGACTCGTCCCCCAGCCCCATCCCTCCAAGCGCAGCCCCCGTGGCCTCGCACCTTGCTGCTGCTGCGCGTCGTACATGCGGATCTCGAAGATGGGCGGGCGCTCGTTGCGGAGCAGGCTCACGGCCTTGGAGGCCTGGTCCAGCCGGTAGATGCTGCCGCTGCGGTACTCGGTCCAGAACAGAAAGTTGCTGTAGTGGCACAGCCCGAAGGCGTGGTTCAGCTCGGGGCCCTCGTACACGATCTGCGGGTGTGGGGAGGCAGAGAGGCTCTGTTAGCTGGGATCACACTCAGGGACAGGGACAGGGACAGGGCCAGGGACAGGGACAGGGACAGGGCCAGGGACAGGGACAGGGACAGGGCCAGGGACAGGGACAGGGACAGGGCCAGGGACAGGGACAGGGACAGGGCCAGGGACAGGGACAGGGACAGGGCCAGGGACAGGGACAGGGACAGGGCCAGGGACAGGGACAGGGACAGGGCCAGGGACAGGGACAGGGACAGGGCCAGGGACAGGGACAGGGACAGGGCCAGGGACAGGGACAGGGACAGGGCCAGGGACAGGGACAGGGACAGGGCCAGGGACAGGGACAGG
Source organism: Thryothorus ludovicianus (assembly GCA_013397245.1). Lineage (NCBI taxonomy): Eukaryota > Metazoa > Chordata > Aves > Passeriformes > Certhiidae > Thryothorus > Thryothorus ludovicianus. The sequence continues at coordinate 33,487 of VZTB01018008.1, forward strand.
GACAGGGCCAGGGACAGGGACAGGGACAGGGCCAGGGACAGGGACAGGGACAGGGCCAGGGACAGGGACAGGGACAGGGCCAGGGACAGGGACAGGGACAGGGCCAGGGACAGGGACAGGGACAGGGCCAGGGACAGGGACAGGGACAGGGCCAGGGACAGGGACAGGGACAGGGCCAGGGACAGGGACAGGGACAGGGCCAGGGACAGGGACAGGGACAAGGACAGGGACAGGGATAGGTATATGAATAGGGACAGGGACACGGAGAGGGACAGGGATAGGGGTAGGGACAGGGACAGGGACAGGGACAGGGGCAGGGACACGGACAGGGACAGGGACACAGACAGGGTGATGGAAGGGCAGAGAGAGGCCATGGCTGGGCTGCCCCAGCCCCGTGGGTGATCAGTGTCCCAGGGCCATGGGACCCCCACTCGCCTTCCGCTCGGTGCCATTGAGATAAACCATCTCGATGCGGTCGTAGAAAGCGTCCACCCAGTACAGGATCTTGGCAGGGATGTCCAGGCTCAGCCCGTTGGGCCACAGGACAGTCTTGGAGGTGATGAAGATGTTGCGGTTGGAACCATCCATCCAGGCCCTCTCGATCTTGCCCCTCTTGCTGTCCTTGGGATCCTCCTCCCAGTCCGTCCAGTACATCCACCTGCCACGGACACTAAGCTGAGCCCTGGCCTGGCCACCACAGCTCGTGACAAGACCCAACCATGTCCCCGTGGTCCCCTCAGCCAGCCCTGCCCACCCAGGCACCCGCACCCATTCAGGGGATCCACCACGATGGCACGGGGGTGTGTCATCTTCCCCTCGATCAGAGTCTTCCGTGTCTGGGCAGCCTTTTCCAGCCGTGCCACGCTGATGGTCTTCTTGGGGCCGTCATCTGTCCAGTACAGGTTGTTCCCCATCCAGTCCACGGCGATCCCCTCCACATTGTGGATGCCTTTGGGGGAAAAGCAGAGTGGGTTTGTCACCAGCCTGTTGCAGTGGGTCTCGGGATACCTCAGACTTCACCCAGATGATTCCCTGCCAGGTTTGTCAATCATTCCTCCTTCCCACACTCTGACCCCTGATGAGTGCTGCCAGTCAACCCTGGCATTCCAGAAGGGCAGAATTCAAAAGATGCTTCCCACCCCTGGAAAGACATTGGGTCATCCAAGTGTCCTCTGTCCCTTAGGACTTCCCCCCCATACCTTGTTGGTGCTCACTTGTGTTCCTTCCCTCCCCTCTCCCCTGGTTCAAAGGGCCAACAGCCACGGGGTCGGGATTCTGTTGGAGCAGTTACTGGACTCAGAGGCCCTTGGGCCAGGAAAAAAACTCTGAATCAAAACCCTCCATCAGAATCGGCCCCTTTCCTTCACCCTTGCAGCCTCTCAGTGGAAGGTAACCCTGAGCCTTTGCATGCCTGGCTTGTCCCCAAGCCCTCAGCTGTGACATCCTGGTAGCCTGTGGTACCGCTGGGGTGAAAACACCACAGAGCTGCCACACAGGCAAACAGCGAGGGCACAGCTCAGGCACAACCTCCTGGAAATATTGGACTGAACACCAATACCATCCGGGAGGCGAAAAGTGGAAGCAACAGCCCCAAAGTGTGCCTGATCCTGACCCAAACGGATGGGGATGATGGATGCCCAGCCTCATGGGCACAGGCCAGGCCCCTCAGCCACGCACCGTCCTTCAGGATGGTCTCCCTCCCCGTGCCATCAATCTTCTGGCGCCCGATGAGGTAGCTGGTGGTGTCAGCAAAGTAGATGTAGCCGGTCTCGGCGTGGAAGTCCAAGGCCCGGGGGTTCATGAGGTTCTCGATGGGGATCATGTGCTCATCCGGCACCTTGGCTCCCATGTCCATCCCACGGATGATGCCGGGACGCCCCTTCCCGTACACCAGGAACAGCTCATGCTCGGGCTCTGTGGAGAGACAGGGACAGCCGTGGCCACCAGCAGGGCTGGGGTAGCGCCATGTGGGTGACACGTGGCACTGGGGCTGTTGTGGGATGACAGCAGCAAGCGGCCTCTGCTGAGGGGTCCCATGGCTCCAGCCCCTCGCCCCTCATATTCCCCCGGGAAGGGCAGCACTCACTCTTGCAGGATTTCCCGTCGCTGCCCAGGCTGAAGCCGGAGCGGCACCGGCAGGTCCGGCTCTTGTGGCTGTTCCCCAGCAGGCAGATGTCGGAGCAGCCTCCGGGCTTCCCAAACTGATCCGGCTCGCAGGCGTGGCTCCGCACTGCAACACAGAGCGGGGCTGCAGCAGCCGGGGACACGGGGGGGACAGGGACACGGGAGGAGAGGGACACGGGAGGAAGAGGGACAAAGAGGGGAGAGGGACACCGGAGGGAAGAGGGACACCGGGGGGGACAGGGACACCGGGGAGAAGAGGGACACCGGGGAGAAGAGGGACACCGGGG
>VZTB01018008.1:36953-47640 GCA_013397245.1 Thryothorus ludovicianus
CACGGTGGTGAGAGGGACATGGGGGACACAGGGACACAGGGGGCACAGGGACACAGGGGGCACAGGGACACAGGAGGACAGGGAGCACAGGGGGGGCAGAGACACGGTGGTGAGAGGGACATGGGGGACACAGGTACATGGGGGACACAAGGACATGGGGCACACAAGGATACAGGAGGACAGGGAGCACAGGTGTGACACGGAGCACAGAAGAGACAGGGACACGGGGCTGCCACTGCGGGGATGTGGGGATGCTCTCATGGGTCCTCCCTGGGATTTAGGGGGCTCATTCCTCCCAGGAGCTCCTGGCCAGTCAGGGAAGGGCTGAGCACAGCACAAGGACAGCACAGAGATGGGAAAAGACTTTCCCATGGGAAGGATCCCTGGGGAGACACCAGCACATCCCAGCACAGCACCACAGCCACAGGGCCACACTGCCCCATCCTGCTGCGCTGGTGGGACAAACCCAGGGAGTGGGGACAGCCAGCACCACCCGGAGAGCCCCTTAATCACACTCCTTCCCCGCTCGGAAATCTCCTGATTAATTTTATATTCTGGAAAATGCCAAGCAGGCTGCAGACACTAAGAGGATTTTAAAGGAGTAAATTGATTAACTGCAGGAAGGTGCTGGGGGTGGAGCAGGGGTGGATGCAGGGAGGGGTCAGAGCAGCAGCAGAGCTTTTCAACTCCCTGGAAATCCCTCAGTGTTTGGGAGCACTGGGGGTGAACATGCTGGCAGTGGGGACAGAGAGTTAAGAGGGATCATTAATATTTTAAGTTCCCACATCTGCTCCCACATCTCTGATCAGCCACGTGGCACAGCTCTTACAGGAAGAGAGAAAGGAAAAGGGGGCACCCCAGGATGTTCAGCAGCCCCCAAAGGCCTGGGGAGCAGGAATCCCAAAATCCTTGAGGTTGGAAAAGCCCTCCAAGATCACCGAGTCCAACCTTTGACCAAACCTTGTCAACCCAACCAGAGCACTGACTGCCACATCCAGCTATTCCTTGGACACCCCCAGGTGACAGAGACTCCACCACCTCCCTGAGCAGCCCCTTCCAATACCTGACCACCCTTCCCACGGGAAAAAATTCTCCCTGAAACCCCACCCGAGCGGCCTGGCTGAGGAACCAGGGAGCTGTTACTCCCAAATCAGGGTCCCACCTGTGGGCTGGCGTCGCTGGTGGTAGATGTGCAGCGCTCCACCCTTGTCCACCCGTGTCACCACCTGGTACTCGGTGCTGTTGAAGCGGTTGACGCGGATGACGCTGGTCTTCTGCTGGGCGTTGGCGTTGTCCGAGTTGGTGGCGTACAGGTAGTTCTCAAAGACAGTCAGCCCGTACAGGTGTTCGATCTGGAAGGCACCAGGTGGGTGTCCACGGGGATTTAGGAGTTGTCAGAGCCAGGCTCTGAGACGTGCAGAACCCCTGATCCCCACCCGATGGCTCTTGTGGCCGTCAGTGTGGTTTTTGTCCACAAGACCATCCTCCTGAGGATGGTACAAGATCATCCTGGCACGAGATCATCCTGCTGAGGACCATGCTCAGTGCCCAGCACGATCTTTGCTGCACCTCCAAAGCTGCAGACCAGTGGCACCCAGGACAGCGAGCTCCAACACCAACCCTCTCCCCCAAACCCACTCACCAGGATGCCCTGGATGATGGTGTGCCTGTTCTTGCCCTCGTAGTCCACCACCTCGATGTAGTCCAGGTAGGCATCAGCCCAGTACACCAGGCGGTTCACCAGGTCCAAGGTGATGCCGTGAGGGAAGACAATCTTGCTGTCCACCAGCTTGGTGCGGTTCTGCCCGTCCATGTCACAGCGCTCCACCTTGGGGATCTGCCCGTAGTCGGTGAAGAACACCTTGCTGTGAGAGAAGAGCAGAGGAGAGAGCTCAGAGCTGGCTCTGGGAGAGGAAGGATATGGATCCCCAAGGGGATGGCTGGGGTCCAGCACAGAGCTCCCAGGAATGTGTTGGTGTCACTGGAAGAGGCCCACATGCACAATGTGGGGTTGTAGAGGTTAAAACACCACCTGAGGCAGCTGCCTGTGCACCCCAGAGTTGTCCTGCCTGTGGCAGCAGCTCCTGGCACGGCGCTTCCCAACACAGCACAGCAGAGCCAGGGATCAGCACTGCCACCACAGAGCCCAAGGGACTTAACTCAGTCACCTGTGGGGCTTGTCTGCACCAGCCCTGCTCGAGCCAGGAGTCTCTCTCCAGGATCCTCTGCAGTATTTGTTTGTTTATATGAAATACTCCTGATTTTCTGCTCAATAACACCAGCTTTTTCCATCCAAGCCAGGAGGGAAGTGCCCATCAGGAAAGCAGCTGGTAAAGGGGGAATTTTCCTCTTTACTCTGCTCTGCCCACTGCGGCCTCGGCCACACCAGCTCCCAGCTGCCGGGTGCTGGCAGCTGCCATGTGTGCCCTGAGCTGCTCCCATGACTCAGCTCCCCATCCTCGGGGCTGTGCACAAGGCAGTGGCTGCACACTTGGGCACGAGGGAGCTGCTCCAGCCATGCACGGAGCCACTTCAGCTCCCAAAAGCTGCAGCAAAGCTGTCACCAGCTGTGTGGCACAAGCTGGAAGCAGCAGCTCATCCTGAGCCCTGCACAGCTGCTGCCAGGGCAGGCTGGGTGGGACGTGTCACTACAGAGAGGGCCCTCAGAGGTACAAGAAACTCCTCACCCCAGAGGGACAGGCCACCCTTGCCAATTGTCCCCAAGGGCAGTGACTTCTCAGGACTCACCCCATGGCTGGGTCCAGCGCAATTCCCTTGGGATTGTACAGCTCCAGGTCCAGCAGTGTGACACAGGTGTCCCCGTTCTTGTTGCAGACGAAGATCCTGTCATCAATGTCATCCACGAAGTAGAAGTTGCCCGTGAGCCAGTCGATGGCCATCTGCTCCACGTCTGGGCCGGGAGAGGGAGGGAGGGGGGTGAGGCAGGGAGGGACAGAGCCAGGAGCCCCCCGGGATCACAAATACCAGCACAGCCAAGGAATGAGACCATGGGAGCCATGAACCCTCTGGGACCTGCATCCATCCAAAGATCTGCCCCAGTCACCCCATGTGGAGCCACAGGGCACCCATGGCACCCACAGCACCCACAGCACCCACAGCAACCCAAGGAGACAAGACCTGCTGCCCCCAGACAAGCCAGAGACATCACACACAACCAAGAGGGCATCAGGTGTGAACACCGGAGAGTATCCCACAGAAATCCTGGGAATTCATCCCACAGAAATCCTGGGAACTCATCCTGCAGAAACTCTGGGAATTCATCCCTCAGAAACCCTGGGAATTCATCCCACAGGAATACCAGCAGAGCAGGAGGAAGCTCTGCAAGGTGGGTGCTGGAGAAGGGAGTGGGCAGCAGGGAAGGGGCTCCAACAGTGGCACCTGGCCAGGACATGTGGCAGAGGAGTGGGGGCCAAGGCAGATCCCGCCGGGCAAGGTGGGAGCAGAGCTAATCCAGAGCTGCAGGGACACCCCGGGGCCTGGAGCAGGTGAGAGACAGCACCTGGCACGCAGCATGTGAGTATTTAATTAAACCAGTGAAAGCCTGTTAAATCGGATAAACCCAACGCGCCTGAATTCCTGCCTCACCACCGGGTCAGTTCTCGGTGCTGCTCAGCCCCTCCTGCACCCTCCAGGCCCAGAGATTGAGCTGAGGGGCTGCAGCTCCTGGAGATCCCAAGCTTAGAGGGCTTTCCTTTGGATTAGTACCCCCCCAGACCCCACAACCCCAATATTGCAGCACCACAACCAGCATGGACAGGGCACAGCAGGGACAGGGGGACAGCAGCCCTGGTCAGAAGGATCCAGAGGTCAGAGGAACCCAGAAAGCCCTAGAGGAAGGAGCAGGGATGGAGTACAGCAGCCCCACAGCCCTAACAGCCTGAGGCCAGAGGGATCTGGACAAGCCTTGGAGGAACAGGGACAGAACAGAGCAGCCCCCACAGCCACAACACCCCAAGGTCAGTGAGACCCAGACAGCCCCAGAAAAGCAGGGCCAGACACCACTGAATTATTAACCAACACAGGAGCTCGGGAGGGAAAACACGAGTCAAGCCAGGAGGTTTTGCAATGTCCCCCACCCACCCCGCTCCCGGGTCCATCCACACTGCCGGGCAGGGATGAGGCCATGGGATGAGCACGCAGAGAGCTGGGGGTGCACAAACCCCAACGCCCAGCCCTGAGTTACCCAGGCCAGCTCACTCAGCCCTTCGAGTCCCTGCCGTGGCCCTGGGGACGGGGATGGGGACACGCAGCCGGCGGTGATGCCGACAGTGACCCCCCCTCCGGAAGGGTGAGGCCGCAGCCACCACCCGGCGTGAGGCAGCTCGTAAAAACAAGTGGAAACAGCCCGAGCCAAGGAATGAGCATCAATCCCAAACCGAGGCCGGCGCAGGGCTCCCAAAGTGCTGCCCGACGTGCCAGAGCTGCCACAGGGCTCCTGCTCCAGCCAGGACCCCCCACCCCGGCTCTGGGGGCAAGAGGGGTTTGTGATGAGGAAAACACACCTAAAAATGCACGCTGGGGTGCCAAGGGCCACCTTCTGCCCCCGAGACAGAGTCCTGCTGTCACAACCAGCCCCCACCGCCCCCCCCGCTCCCCACCCAGCATCCCCAAACTCCCCCTGTGACGTGGGGAGGGGGCGGCAGGGCCCTGCCGGGGCGAGAAACGCTTCAGCAAAGGGATGTGCAAGAATTCCCCAAAAAAAGCAGGTCTTGGCTGGCGCCTGCGTGGCTGAGTCAGAGTCACAGGACCGGGGGAGCGATCCAAGCAGGGGCGGATGGGGAGCGTTGGCAGAACGGCTCGGGGGCCCTCGCCCCCCACCCACGGCTGCAGACCCCCAAATTCTCTTCCTCGAGGGGCTCCAACCACCTCTGTCCCATCGCCAGCGCCCCTTTCCCGCCGCTCCGACCGCATCCCTCCGAGCCGGAGCTGAGTCCAGCCCAACACTCAGAGAGGAATCCAAAGGGAAAACGGCCAACACAAGCCACAGACTTCCAGCCCCACACTCCCCTCACGGCCATCCAGCCACAGCCGCCTCTTCCCAGGGCAGCAGAGGGTCCTGGTCCACCTGGGGGTCTCAGGATGGGTCCCAGATCTGAGCAGGGCAGCACAGGGCCGGGGGGCTGGGGGTGACGCAACAACTTGCTCCTCTCCCAGGCTGTATTTTTGCAGCTGGAAAGCATTACCCTCCTCAAAGGCTTTTGTTTTCCAGCTTTGCTCCTTCTCTCCCTGCTCACCATCCTCCCCTCTCCTTCGCAGGAATCACTTTTTATTTTTTTATTATTATCATCATCATCGTTATTTTCATCATCATAATTATTATTATTATTATTGTTTTCAGCTACTTCTTGTAGCCTCAGCTAAACCTGGATTTCCTCTTGAACTTTTGGTGGAAGCTAATTTAGAAAACATCTATTTTTAACCCCCAGTGTTGGCCTGCATAAATCTTAACCCCTTTTCTTCCTAATTTTTGGAGGGGTGGGGGGAATGGGAGGCACAGAGTCTCCCCCTGTGTGTCCCCCCTCCCAGAATGGGTGCCCAGGGACGGTGCCACAGCAACGAAAACACACCTTGGACCCATCTGAGGGGACCAGCAGGAATGAACCTGTCCCCTGGAGGGGTCGTACACGATTTCCATGGAAAATCCAGAGGGCAGAGACCACCCCCCCCAGCTCCTGCAGCCCCTCACGGGTGCCTCTCCCCACCAATTCCCATCCTGGAACCAATTCTCCTCCTTGCTCAACCTCGGCGCGGCGTTGCGGGCGATTGCGACACGCCGAGCTCATTTCCCAAGATTTATTTATTTGAGAGAGTTTGGGAGGGAGCTGGTGGGGGCAGAGAGCAGGGAATGTCAGTTTTCCAAGGCTCTTCCTGGGAGAGGCAGCCAAAAAAACCTCACGGGGACGGGGACGGGGTCCAGGCCAGCAGCCCCACTCGGGGGAGAGGTGGCCTTGCGGGCAGGGAGGGCAGATGGAGGGAGGATGGAGGATGAGGGAGCACCAAGAACTTCATGAGAGTTGCTCAACAGGGGCGGGTTGGCAACTTCAGCAAACCCCAAAACCCACCCGCACAGATGTTTCCTGGTTTCACACTCGCCACAGCCCGAGGGATCCCCACCGAGCTGCTCCTGAGGTCCCCGCCACGAAATCCTGCGTGCCACACTGTGCTTGGATTTTCCCTTTCCACGGAATCTCGGAATGGTTTGGGTCAGAAGAGATCTTAAAGATCATTTTAGTCGCACCCTCTGGTGTGGCAGGGACACCTTCCACTGGCCCAGGGTGCTCCAAATCCTGTCCATCCTGGCCTTGGATGAGAGATGAGGCAGCCAGAGCTGCTCTGGACATCCTGTGCCAGGGCCTGCTCACCCTCACAGGCAGGAATTTCTTCCCCAAATCCCACCTAACCCTGCTCTGTGTCAGTGGGAAGCCATTCCCTGTGTCCTGTCACTCCAGACCCCTGTCCCAAGTCCCTCTCCAGCTCTCCTGGAGCTTCTTCAGGCACTGGAAGGGGCTCTAAGCTCTCCCTGGAGCCTCCAGGTGAACACCCCCAGCTCTCCCAGCCTGGCTCCATGGCAGAGCTGCCCCAGCCCTCGGAGCATCTCTGTGGCCTCCTCTGCCCACATCCTTCTTTGCTGGGATCCCAGAGCTCCAGCTGGAGCAGTCCCACTCAAAGAACTCCTTGACACAAGGTGAGTCACGGACCCCACATTTCCCACTGGAGCTGCAGCCCGAGGTTCTCCCTCCCTTAACCTGGGCCACCCGATTTACCCAATTCCCAGTGAGGCACTGCAGGGCTGTGGGTTTTTTGGGGAAGGAGCTTTGCTGACCCAGCACATAACTTTGCTCTGCATGAATCAGTTGCTGTGCAGTCTGCAAACACATCAATTGTGGCCTGACAGGAGGAGGAAGGAAACACACAATCTTCCCTCGGATCAAACCAGGGATTTCGACAGTCCCCAGACAGCTGCGAGGGGGACGAAGCCACCCAGCAGCTCGTCCAGAGTTCTGCACAGTTGAGAGAGGAAAAGGAGAAAAACCCTCTATATCCACAGAGGTTCAACAAGTTCAGGAACCAGCACAGCAAAAAAAAAAAAAAAATCCCTGAATTTGAGTCCCTGAGGTTGGAAAAACTCTCCAGGACCATCGAGTCCAACCTGTGGTTGATCCCCACCAGAGCCCTCAGTGCCACATCCAGTTGTTCCTTGGATACCTCCAGGGATGGGCACTCTACCACCTCCCTAAACAGCCCCTTCCAATGCCTGACCACCCTTTCCATGAAGAAATTCCTCCTGAAACGTGTGGATGTGGCACTTGGGGACATGTTTCAGCGATGACCTAGCAGCGCTGGGTTAATGGTTGGACTCGAAGGTCTTAGAGGAGTTTTCCAACCTTAATAATTCCATGATTCTAAGTCTGGGAAAAATTTCACTTCTCAGCTACCTCTCAAGGGGCACTCCCAGGAGAGCAGGAGAGGTCCCAGCTCTGCTTGAAGCAGTCAAAAACATCACTGGGCAAAGAGCTTCAACACCAAATCCTCACTCCTATTCTACTGAGGAGAATTTTCCCCCTTGCCCCAGCACGTGGGACAGAGAACAGAGATGGACCAACCTCTGCCTCCAACATCCAGCTTTAAATAAAGAATAATAAAGAAATACAGAACAAATAAAAAATCTCGACATCCAATAAACACCCATCTGCACCAATTCTTGCCTCCCCAGGGTGAACCAGCCCTGACACAAACCCCAAATGCCTCAGGAGGCACCAGGAGAACTGTGGCTCTCACCGGAGCTGCCCATCCACAGCACATCCCATGGAGATCCCGCCCAGAGAGCAGCAGGCACCGCGTCCCCTTCTCCAGGCACAACCCATCCCGCGGGGCTAGCAGGGGCCGTGGCCAACTTGCCACCCAACTTGCCACCTGGGCGGGCACCCCACGAGCCCCCCAGGCACCCGGAGCCGCCGGCAGGCGGAAAAGCAGCTTGGAAAAGTTGCCGAATGTTTCGGCTCAGAAGCGCCGGCGGCAGCGCAGGAACGGAGGCTCGTCAGGAATGCGGTCCCCGGGGCTGCTCAAATACATCGGTTTCCTACTTTCCTTTTTTTTTTTTTATAGGGAATGATCCGTTTGATACATTTACATAATACCATAATCTGGAGGAATTTCTGTCTCTTCCCTCCACAGACATCCTCTCCCCGGGAGAACAAGACCGTCTCTGTGACGGCACCGCGCTCCGTGGATAAACACTGCTCCTGGGGACAATTTTCCTTAATTAGAAGTATGTTAACAGGACGGGCACAAAGACAAACTCCCGCCCCGAAGGGCGCCGGACGGCCGGACAGACACCCCGTGCCCCCGAGGGTCCAGCACAACCCCCCTGCTCCCAGGAACAGCCGACTCCTTGTGTCCGAGCAGGACAGGAGGGGACGCCGGAGGGGACGGCCACCACCACACACGGCCACAGCCGTCACGTCGGCCTCGTTCCCTCAGCAAAGCAGGCTCAAAAATAAATAAATTCACCCCCCTCTCTGCTGAGATGTTTCGCTGCGAGGAGGAACCGCTGGGTGGAAGCCGGTGGCCCGCGGCCAGGACGTCTGACTCGGAGCTGGGATGGATCCCTGGGGCTCTGCGCACACTCACGCCCGGCCCTGCACAAGCCAAACGTTCCTCGGGGGTGACACGGCACCCCCCGAGCCCTGCAGCCCCCACAGAGGGACATCCCAGCCTGGGGACAGGCTGGTGAGTGGCAGATGCTGGAGCGCTGCCCTTCTCTTCGGGCATCTCCAGTCCATGTGCTCCCTGTGCCTCAGTTCAGCGCCACATCTGAAGGGGAACCGTGTCCAAGGGATCACTGGCACCTCTCCAGCCCCTCACTGACACCATCTCCAGCTCCCCACGGTGGGGACACCCCAAACTTGCCCCCCTTCAGGCCATGTTCTGCCCCGGTGCAGCACCACGGCTGCATCTGAAGGGGAAATGTGTCCCAGCAGTCACTGGCACCTCTCCAGCCCCTCACTGACACCGTCTCCAGCTCCCCAGGGTGGGGACACCCCAAACTTTCGCTCCTCCCCATGTCCTGGCTCAACCCCGCAGCATCCCTGCAGAGCCTGGCTGAGGCACCGGAGGTGGGAAGAGCAGGAACAGGGATGGAACGAGCTCCCGGCTGCGTGGAGGGCAGCCAAGGGACCGCTAATTACTCTGCCTTAATGAGACCATTCCATGGGCACAAATATTCCACAGAGGCCGAGGGAGGGACGGGGCACTTGGCTTCCTTCTGGGTGAGAGGAGAGAGACACAGGCTCGACAGGAACCTGGGGTGATCTGGGGGGAAGGGAGATGGGGAAGTAGAAATGGGGCCAGCATGGGCAGGAAGGGTCCCAAGGGGCTCCTGCAGTGAGCAGGACAGACAGCATAGGACGGACACACAGATGTGTGCTGGGACAGACACGCTCCTGTCCATGTGAAACCAAACCCATCCCTGGGCAGAGTGTCCTGATGACTCAGGACATTCATGTCACCCTTTTGTCTCCAGCCACGTGGGAATGCAGCTCACCCCTGCCACCACAGCCTGAGGGGGGTAGGGGGTGTCTCAGTCCCCTTGGGGGATTTATTTCTGTTCCTCTGAGGGGAAACACCAGGTAAGGGGAGTCAGAGGTGCTGGGCAGAGCCACAGCAGGGTCCTGAGTGTCAGATCTTCGTTACCAGGCTGATTAAAATCACCATCATGATGTTGTCCCCTGCCACACAATGAGCTGGTGGGAGTGCACGGATCCAGACATGGCCCCCAGTCCCTGTTCCCTCCATCCCTGTTCCCTCCATCTCTTTTTTCCCCATCCCCTGTTCTCCCCATCTCCTGCTCCCTCCAGCTCCTGCTCCCTCCAGCTCCTGCTCTCCTTCATCCTCTGCTCCCACCCAATTCCTGCTTTCCCTTCTCTCCCCTATCCCCTTCTCCCATCTATTCCCTGCTCCCCCAAACTCCTGCTCTTCCCATCCCCTGCTTTCCCTTCATTCCCTGCTCCCACTTAACTTATTCCCTGCTCCCATTTATCCCCAGCTCTCGCTTTTCCATCGGCGCTGCAACAAGAACAGCCACAAACAGTTAAAAAAAAAAAAAAACAACAAAAAACCAACAGAAAGGAACCACGAGATGAAGTTACCAATCATCCCGCTCTCCTGCCAAGTGAGTTCACGTCGGAGCCTCTTTCTTGGCCAGGATGAGGCAGCAAGGAAGAAAAATAGCTTTCCATGCAAAGTGGGGGAAGAAATGTACTTGGATTCCTCTGCAGAGCAACATTGCCCTGAAATCAATCTGTCCCAGCGCCCACAGCTCCTCTGCCCGCTGGCACTGGGACAGGCCATTCCGAGTGACAGGGCTGAAATGGAGTCAATGAAAACACCCTCCGAGCCGGGCGGGCTGGGATTGATGCTGCCCAGGAAGGTATTTTAATAGTGGCCAGATTGCCGGTGTTTAGGGTTTATAATGCACTCGGGATCAAATGTCCTGATATTTCAAACCCCTTCCCGGGGGCTTGTTTTAGAAAGGAAAACAACAAACCTTAAACGGAGAAATAATAAATCACGGCACCTCCGCAGCCCTTTCCCAGCAGCCCCACATGGATCCTGCCGAGCTGCAGCATTCCTGCCTGCTCTGCCTGGGAAGGAGCAGTGCTGGACT
>VZTB01018010.1:0-36189 GCA_013397245.1 Thryothorus ludovicianus
AGAGAGAGTAGAGGCTAATGTAGTTGGATACATTTATTTCACCGCTTGTGACTTTAAAGTCTCTTTGTTCAGGGGATAAAAACAAGAAATAAAGAAGAGAAAATGACTTTACAATGTCCTACATCTGTATTAGCCAAAACGCTCACATTGAATGAAAAATAAATAATTTCTAAAGTGATATAGTTTTTTGAGGGAAATCCTATACCTCTTCCTACATGCCCATACTGATAAGAAGACTAGAACAGAACAGCATTTTATTCACTTGATAAGGACAGAAAAACAGAACAATATTTTACTCTTATCAAGGACAGTGGAAAAGAACAGCACAGCCTTGGAGATACAGATGAAGGATGTAACTTAGGGAAACAGAAGTCATGCAAAAAAACAAACAGGGTACCAGCTCAGCAAAGCTGACAAAACAGAAGGTATCCAAAATAATGATATTGAGCTTACTCAAACGCATATGTGGAGGAACAGACGCATAAAAATTACACTGGACATTGAAGACAGATACCAAAGAATGCTATAAGGACTTCCAATAAGGAGTACAACTGTGTCAAATAAGGTGAAGAAAGTGGGGATAGCTAATGAATATGTAATCAGTGTGTACAATAAAACTCTGTTTACCTGACGCTCAGCACACTCAATCAGAGGAAGGATCCTCTAAGTGACCAGCACACTTCAATAAAGAATGTCTGCTTCCTAATACTCAAATCTTCGTGAGCAAGTTTCTATCCAACCAATTTCAGTATCAATATAGTCACAGTGTTCTCTCTAACCATCAGCAAGTATGTAAAATCCACCCAAGCATTAGGATCTTACAGCAAAAAGGTTATTCAAATCAACAGTCCCACTGACTCACCTCAGAGATCAACACCTTTTATTGATGAAGTAATGGGTTCTTTAATGAGCATCATGTATTTTTACATCACCCTTCATTAAAAAATAGGCATAGTAGGCCCAAATGTGTGTAAAATATAAACCAGAGTAGTGTTTCATGTTACGCTTACCTCAGTCTGATTTAACTGTAATTAAAACTATGATTGCAACATTGATATTGGGACATCATGCGATACAAGCAGACCATCCTTGAGAAGAGGGCTTTAAACAGGGAATGACAGGGGATAGAGGTGATGACACAGTCACCAGCAAAGAGCTCATAAATTAGGATTAGACAATAAAACAATGCATGCAATATTCTGATAATGTTGGCTGTGAACCACCAGGTAATGAAGTGGCAGATGAAACTTTTTTTTGTCAACTGGAAGAAGCCTCTAGTCTGCAGTCAATAAATCTTCTGTGCTAGATCACATATGGCGATGGTCTTGTGCAACCCTCTGCTGGCACAGGGAGAGCCTCAGCTTCTCTGTGACTTTGTAGTACAACTAAGGATGGCTTTTCCATAGCATGACAAGATCTGACTTCCTGGAAATCAAAAATTGCCTTAAATGGATGTGACCAAAATCACTTTAAATACAATTTTTTAAAAGAGCACACGTACAGTTTTGAAGGAGAGCAGGAATACAATTTTTACTTACTAATAACCTCTAATGAAGTCCTATAAACCAGCATGGAAAATTGCTTCTTTACAATGACAGAACTGTAAATGTCTGAAACAATAAGGTTCTCCTCAAGGCAGAGTGGTTAAAAATTACTGGTGGAGGGATCTCTTAATGGCTCCATTCCCAACCTCTTCCATTTGTATCAGGTTGCACATTCTCCCTTGAGTAATGTCTACTGGAATAGATTGGACTGTGGAAAAAAAATATATATTTTTAGCATGAATGACTCAACACAAAGAGAGTTAAGAGTTTCTGAATTCAGCATGAAAATACATTATGTCAGGAACTAGAGACAAATCTTACTTCTCCAGTGTCAGGTGGATTGAGTAATGTCTGGAAAGACTGTGATTCTAAAACAAGCATCTGGATATGTCAAAACAGTTTATATATACTTTCCACAGTGTGCAAAAATGAAGTTAACTCTTCATTTAAAATATTCTTTGTTACCCCCATGAAAGTATTACTTACCATATTGTTAACATTTCCGTCTTTTAATATGAATGCTCCCAGCAGCTAAAGCTGGTGTAATACAACAATAACTTGAGAGAAGAGGTAAGAAGTAGCATGCTTTTTACTTACTTCCTTAGTGGGACTAACATGGGCTCTTAACATTGAAATCAGGACTCTTTCTTGATTTCCATTTCTTAAATGCTTACAAGAGCATTAGCGAATATTGCATGGGTCAGTAGAATCTGAGCAATAAATATGGTTTGTCTCCCTCAAAATATTGACACTTGGATGAAAGCCAGGATGTCTGTAATCAAGTAGAGCCTAAGCTGAAATAAAGGCAATAAAAATTTGTGGAATTTTACTTCACACAAGTACGAACAACATGGAGATAAACCAATTACAGGCTTCGAGGAGTGCAATTCAATTTCCAGATTTTAAATGTCTTTGGTTTTTCACATCAGATGCTGAGCACCTTCAGAGATCTCCCTTTCCTGTTTCAAAAAGCAGTATTTTCATATGCCTAGATGGCTTCATTACTCAGTCAAAGATGCAACTAGTGCCCTCGGGAGTATTCAAACCAACCTTAATATCCAACAAAGTGTTAACAACAAAATGTTGAGAGTTTGATTTCTCAAACATATGCAGATCCATCTAAACAGCTTGAGTTTTACTGAGCTGTTTGCAAAACTGGAGAAAAGTTTATTATATTTGACATGATTTCAAGAAAAAAGTTAGAAAAAAAAAGGGGAAGCATCTTTGTTTTAACTTATTTCATTCCGTTGTGTTGACTGTTCTTGTTTTGTTACTTTTCCTAGTTGCTCTGTTCTTCTATTCATTGTAAAGGCATCCTGCCAAAAATAAAAATCTCCATCCTCCCTTCCTCCCCCTGAAACAACAAAAACACATTTTCAAACCACAAGAGTTGTAAGCATTATAATTTAACTGCATGTGGCAGTGAGAATTCCTCATACAACTGTATTTTAAACATCTGGATGCTCTAGAAATAAGCTGCAAGTATATCAAGAACACTTCTGCTACATGAAAACTTCCATACACAACTCAAGCTCTCTTCACTCTTTGCCCTTTGGCTAAGACAGGTTAAGCAACCTCCAAGCCCATAAAAAGTATATGCACTGATTTTGCCTCCTCCTCCTAAAGTTTTTATTCTGAAAAACTGTGAAAAACACAATACTAACATTCCTTTTAGCAAAATATCAAACATTCTGGCCTACAGCAACTCCTCTCCAAAATCAAATCTTCTTTCATTTTTTACATAAGAAGCAAAGCTGAAACAAAAAGTTATTGCTATCAAGTTTAGATCAACAAGATATTTACTTTTTTGTCAGATTCTCAAATGGAAAAAAAAATTCCAAGGCAAATGTTCATAATTTTATAAACTGCTACAGAGCAAGGACTCATATTTTTGTAATTCACTTTTACAGATTTCAGTTTTATTCTAGAAGAATACTTAAATATTTTTCTGCTTCAAATGGTTCAACTCAGTAAAAATATGAGCAATTTTGCCCTCCTGAATCTTTTCTTTCTCTTCTAGTTTTAAGGTTCAGAGTTTCATCTCATAGCTGTGACAAAAAACAGGGCAGTATGAAACGTACATAGAGCACTGGCTTGTAGGAAGAAATTATGTAAAGAGCTTCTGTTCTTTATCTTCCCTCACAAGAAGGTTTATATGAAACAGAATAATCAGAGTGGTACAGAAAAAAATGTTTCATGCACGATGGAATTAAACCTTGGGATTTGTTCCCGTAAGCAGACCTAATGTCACCAGTAAAGGCTAGATGCTTCTATAAACCTTGAAAACATCAAGGACAAGCATTTTGGAAGAGGTATTAAAACATACTCTTTTAAGCTTTAGCAAAACCATTACTATCAGTAATCAAGACAAGCCCATGTCTGAAAGTTTCTTGCACTTTTGTCTGAACCATCTGGCACTGACAGCTCTCAGATGTGGGATGCTGGACTAGATGGATGATGGGTATAATCCATTTTAACAGTCTCTACATTCCATTTTCACTGTAGAGAGGATTTTTCGAGGTTTTCTCTCCACCACATAGAGCATTTTCCCTTACAAACTTCTGCACTGCCTTGTCTCAGAACAGATACAACACAAAGCAGATTTTTACAAGCATAAGACGAAGGTGCTAGGCTATCACTTGAATCAATTATTCTGCCCTTTACAACTTTTTCTTCATTAAAAGAGATTCTAATTATGAAAATTGTGAAAATTGTGAAAAGTGTTGATCCAGTATTTTTGACCAATACAATGTTAAGAATAATGGAAAAATAGAAAACTATTTTCTAGAGTCCTAGCTCAATTTTTAAACTTTAGACTGATTTTAAGTGATGCAACTCAATATGTCTATATTTACCTCACTAGAGCCATCACAAATCCAAAGGGCTAATAGGAAATTCTACAGTGCCTGGTCCCTGTCCCCCTTGAATGGTAAGGATCACTAAAGGACATAATTCCTAACATTTGCTTTTCTACGTTCTTTTTAAAGGCAAAATGTCAGCCTGTCATTTCACCCTTGCACTCCAGCTGTCATGGTGACTCTTCCATTGACAAGTCCCTGAGTTACAGGAAAGAAGTGTCTGGGCAAATTAAGAGTGGATTTATCTGGGGCTGCAATGCTTTTTGACAGCCTAATAAATGTTTCCTTGCCTGTTTGAATGATGCCAATATTTTTTAATCCCTTAATAGAGCTCTGTAAAAAAAGCCCAAACCCTTAAATATTCAATTTTCAGAAGCACATCTGGTATGATCCTAAAAGTGAAACACATTCTTGGAAAACTTAATTGAAAGGCTTGCCTTCTCCAGCAATATGCATTTTCTGTCTGCAGCAGAAGAAAAGGTGGAAGTCTCTAACAATACAGTATTACACAGAGACATACAGATCTGACTTATCCTGTCCTCAGTAATATTAGACATATCAGGATGCAGATCAACTATAAAGCATTCCTTAGGACAATTGCTGAGACCAGCAGCTGCTTTTCAGACAGAATATTAAGGTTGTTCCGGGCTTTCCCTCAGACATACAGTAACTAGTTGCTCAGCACTGCATGGCAGGGAGGCACAGAGTTATGTGAGATGCCTGGGAGAGCAAGAGAGCAGGGTATAATGCAGGCAATTTTAAAAATGCCTCAGAGATAAGGAGGAGGCTGCACACACAGAGAAACAGGCAGTCGTGAAACAAATGTCACTGTTTTTACCAGAGGCAAAGCAGTTATCCATATGGCTCTTCAACATGTGAATGCCAGGGTGTGATGGGGACAGGGTGGTGCAGGGACTCCTGTGAGGCAGGGACTCCTCTGCCCTTGCACTCAACTCCCATTAACCTGTACATTTTGGTGTCTTTTACATTAATGCTTTAGGTAGGGTCAGGAGAGCACTGCCACTTCCCACCCATTGATTCAGCATGGCAAGAGCAGTCCCAGAGGTCAGCAAATCATTCCTTTAGGGGAAAAACTAGACCAGCCAATGCATTCCAGGAAGTCAACTAATGTAGTCCAGCCACTCCTCAACAACTTGTCCAAGGAAAATCTCCCAAGCACATAGTAAATGGCCCTTCCATAACCACTTTCACTATGCAGATCTGCTCTTCCTATGTTGCACTACTTTGCAGCTGCTGGAAGCTTGCCACCCTGCAACAGTCCAGGCAGGTAACATGAATTTACAGGTTTTGATGCACAAAAGGCTATTCCTCATTCACCATTATCAGCTCTAATTGCTACACTTCCAGTATCATTAGCAACCAAGACACAATAAAAATGAGCTAAGACTTATTTTTGCCAGTTGTGCATGGTTCATACCTGCCCATTGACTGACCTCCAAGGAATGTTTGTGCTGCTTCACAGCCTGCAGTGCTCTGCTGTTTAAAAACACATTTAAGCCATGACCTTAAAATGCACCCTTTAGTTCTTTAAGATGAGCAGTGCAATTGAAGTAGATGAATGTGATGAGGACTGCTTTGAGCAGAGGCTGCACTGTCTGATAACCTAGAATCTCTTTCCCCCTTCTCTAGGACAAGATTAACTTCTGTGTCTCCCCAGCATCATTTCAGTAGGTCTTGTGCAACAGCGTGATGTTATTGTTTTTCACAATTTCAAGGAGATGTTTAAATTTTAAAACTATGTGGTCACTTATGAAAACAACAGTTCCTTTTATATTATGCAATAATATCCTTCACATTTTCTTTTATACATATGTCGCTTCAAAACCAGCTCAGCATGCAAGAATAAATCAACTGTCAGTATCCATTTAAAGATATCCTACTTGAGAATATCAGGATGTCTGTTGTGCAATATATTTAGACAGAAAGAATTTCTATTATTTAACAATAATAATTCTCCCCTNAATCACAAATATGGACCATGAGGTGCTTATCTTGTTACTTGGTGCTACACATAGGTAAATTCAGCATTTCCTCTCCAAGCACATGGAAGCTGGCAAGCCCAACCAGGGCTTCAGCTTAAACTAATTTAGGATTTAGGAAAAGCTGAAAGAACTAATTGCAGCAGAAAATAATAGAGGAAGCTCACATCAGTGTTAATTGTAAGGCGGCTGTTTTCAGGAAGAGAAGCTGATGAGCTGAATGACTACCCGCATGGCAGTGCAGGCAGCTGCCCAGGGCCTGGCCAGCAGTTGGCAAAGCCCTACAATGGGAAACAGAATATGAGGAAGGACAGGGACTCTGACTCCAGGTAAGCACAGTGCAGTGACTGATGATGACATGCCTGTCCTTTCCTAATTGTTAACACTGTAGCTCACCACCATCACTGTATCCCAGTGGCTGGTATGTATACTTCTGGCTTTTATCAGTAAGGTGCCAACACACATCCTCCTTCCTGAGGTCTTCCCACTGAAGCAGAAAGAGTGCAGAAAGACCAGAAATATCTCTTCTACACTTGAACTGACATATATCTATCATTTTCAAACTTGAACTGATCCACAAACATAGAGAGAGCCTTCTGTAATGTTTTACTCTGAATTCTCCAGGAAACAGTGCCACAAGAACCTGCACCAGTCCCAACCTTGCTGCAAGGTGGTCATCCAGCTAGCACAGGGCACACTGCTTGGCATCAGATGAGAGCAGCAGCAGGTGCATGGGACGCCAAGGAAGTGGGCAGGGAAACTATGCCAATCCCAGTTGACCAAAGGAATGCTGAAACAATAATGAAAACAGGTTGAGACCCAGCCCAAGCAAACACAGACCAGATGACACATTTTTCTGGGGCAGGATGAGGACACTGTGCCATTTCTTCAGCAACATGAAACCATTAAACCCAAAATAAGAAGAATCTTTACCCTACTTTAATATGGCTGTGTTTCCATGGTTTTTTAACTATAAATATTTCATGCTTTAAAGATTCAGGGAAAGATCGTGTTACACAGACAGTCTTCTTTTACGGAAACCCCATAAAATTCCAATAAGTTCAATTCTGCCTAGCTGTCCTGTTGCTACTTTGAAATACCCAGTAATCTCTACTAAACAGTCATCTTCTCTCCCACAGGGCCTAACATAAAAATGCGCTTATCAGAAAAATAAATCATATATTATCTTTGCAGAAAAACATGCTAGTTATGTATCCTTGCAATCGGCTCCATTAAGTTTACATACTCCCTCTACCCCTTTCTTTTTCCCTGCCTCCCTCTCTCTTTTCAAGAGCAATTTTTAAAGCAGTTCATGGCAGGATTCCAGGAGTTATGTTACTGCCAAAAATTAATTTAAAAAACAAGTGGGAGTCTGTGAGCTGAAAAAAAAGAAAAGGAGTGGGAAATGCATTCCCTCTGCATCTGGGACCTTCAATCTAGGCAGTATAACTGATGGCATTTTACCTTGAAAGTAGCTCCTCATCCTCTGTCTCTTCTGTCTCTTCAGACATGGCTGACTGTTCTGAGCTTTTCCCTTTATTGCTATGAGAAAAGATAAAACTTCACTTCTGTAACTGCAGCTTGCTGTTTTGTATGAAAATGAGTACTCCTAGGTTTTACATTTTCCTTGTTTACAATAGTGAGACTGTGGCTGAGAAGTGGTGTGGAAAACTAGCTTTTAAGAATAAGATTTTGAAAAGAAAAGTAACTGGATGTGTTTACAGAAGGGTTGATTCTGCCACTATGTAGTGGATAATTTCAACAAAATTAATTCTGTTTATTTTTACAGCCTTTTCCTCACATCCACTAAAAATTAGCGACTTTCAACGCAGCTGCCTGGGACAACTCTAAACCAAATAGACAGAATATATCCCCAGCCATAGCCTCAGCTGAGCCTGGGAAAGACTCAGCACACCAGGACAGACACACTCCACCGACCTCACAGGGTGTCCCTGACATCGTTAGTGACAACTCATTAGGAAGATGCTTTGCATCCTTACTGACTTCTTCTGTCTCTTTTCAGTTCTAAAACAATTAATTTCCAACTAGAACAATTGATAGACTTGTGGAGTTAAGTGAATAGCAAAATTATACACTATTTTTTCTCCCATAACACCATACTCTGTTATATGCTTTCTCAACCTTGAGTGGATATCTTCTTGGATCTGTTGGGTTCCCACGATCTTCATCCTGAGATATATTGGTTAGCTCAGAAACTGCCATTTAACAGATTAAATTAAGACCATTTCCCTTCTATTTTTATTACCTCATTTTTATCTATCTTGTAAGACATCCAATAGATCCTTCTACAGTTCTTTAGAGATGTCCCTCATCTTTTCTGACTTCAGTAACTCAGTTTCATCAGCAAATCTTTTTATGTTGCTGCTCACTGAACATAAAGGGTCCCACAACAGATCATCATTTAATCCACCCTGACATCATCCTGCTCCAAAAATTGGGGATGCATTCATACATTCCATTTCTTTATCAATTATTTATTCATTTCATGTTATGTTCCTTAAAAGATTTTGGTAAAAAAGCGATTTCAAAAGTATCTGAAAAAATTAACAGTAACTGGCCAGTGAAACACCTTTTATTTATGTGCCTTTATGCCTCTTTCAAAAGGGCTGTTAGGTTTGTGTGGTGTACAAAGGCCATGTTGACCCTCCCTAGACTAGAGATAACTTAAACATTCACCAGTTTTATTGAGGGTGCCCCACTGGCAAATCTGCATATGCTCTTGAAAGGCTAAGAAATTGATAGGCCTTTGAATATATTTAGGTTCCAATAAATTAGTCTTTCAAATTTAGAGTTCAGTACAAGGACCAAGCCTGGTATCCTCATGGCAAATTACTCTTGGTTTAACCTCTTTTGTACTTCCAAAAAAGTTTTCAAATCCTTCCTACTTCAGCCATGGCACTTCAAGCCAAAAAGAAGCAAGAGCTAGGTCTCAGGTTGTCCAGAGGGAAACTCTATCCAGCAACTTGAAGTATGAACAGCAAGTATTTACATCATGAATTCCTTGAGAAATGTGTCCTGGAAACAAAACCAAAACCAAGCTGCCAAATTTGGATTGGCATTTTTCATTTTAGATTTTATAAATCTAAGATGTAGCCTCATATTGCATTACTGAAATAGTATTGCAACAGTCTAATCACCAGTGACACTTGCAAAGGTTGCAGTACAATGAAGCCATTGTAACTTCTTTGCAATAATTAAATGCAGAACAGGAGACCTGGCTTTCCACTTGATCTTCTTGGAGCACAACCAGATGTCTAGATTGACCACAGATGGCCAGCAAACCTTCTCAGAAGTCAGATTTCTGTGTAATAGGTCTTCACATAGCAACAAGCAAATATTTTTCTGTCAATAGAAGAAAGATGAATACAAGATGGATATAAAATGAATGAAAGCTGAATCCAGAGTCCACCAATATGAAAATTTCCTCACTGAATCTACCTACTAACAAAAAAGTACCAGAATAGTTTGCTGCCTACAAGGAGATAAACAGCTTCAAAAATGACCCTGGCTGAGCTGCAGAATTAGAGTAAGATTGAGCTTTTCCAAAGGGTGTGCCTCATGTTTAACTTTTAATATTTGAGGTCATTGTAGTGATCCAGACCTTTTAGCACTTCTGAAAAACAGATGCTTTTGTAGACAAAAAAATACAGAGAAGTAACAAATTGTAGATACTTATCCTTTATAAACATTTAAATTCTCTCTATTTTCATGTATTCTCTATGCCACACTTCCTTTCACTTCTGTATCCATCAGACTCATTCCTCTTCCCTTGGTGAGCTGAGTCTGTGACCAGGCGATCTGTGCTGCAGTCCACAAGGTCCTAGCATTTCCAACCTTCCCACCTAAGATAGAAAAACTTCTCAAAAGCTACAAAGTCCCCCCACTTCAATTCACTTCATCCTCAGGCTTAAAAGTGACATCTTCATAGTTTCTGGGGAAAGCAGCTGTTCCAGGACATCACACCCAAGAGAGAGACACTGCCTTGTCTGACTCTGCCAAGTCCTTTCAGGATCCTGGAGATTACCACTGAGACATTCAATACAACTTCATATTTCACGGGGAGCCAATGTAATGAGTAACAAATCACAATGACACTTACTTGGCAACCAGTGTTGCCCAAATGGAGGGCTGCTCCACACAAAGGCTTCCTCCACGTGGCAATACTCACTGCTAGCATAATTCATACTGCTACCTACAGGCACAGACCTGATGTGCAGCACTGATCTCTGGGTAAAAGGTGAAGCCAGCAAGCACAACTGGAGGAAATCCTGAAGAATATTCCTGCTGTTGCAATCCTCAGTCCCTTAGTAGATTTCTGGAGGTGACTGCCCTAAAGACAGAAATTGAGGAAAAAAAGGTCATAGCATCTAGAATGTCTTCACAGCATTCTCCTTCTTCTATCTGTTTAGCTTCCTTTCTCACCCATTACTAACAGCCAGGTGTCAGTTCCAATGGTGTGAGAGAAGCCAGTAGAAAGTCATGTGTCCTCTATTTTAAGAACATGCTGGGCTAAACATGGCAAAGCATCTTTCTAAATGTAATTGTAATGGAGAGCACTGAGGTTTAGCTATTCCTCCATTTGCTTTTGAAGAGTATTTGGGATACATGCTGTATTTCAGGTACCAATTTCTAAGTATTTTAGGGGACAGTGATTACATCACATGGTATTTTCTGTACACCTGCCCAGACTTACAGTGAAAGGACCCTTTAAAATTGCTTTCCTTACCATCCACCCATTGAACTATGCATCATTCTTCTTTAAAACAAGTGAAAATTTATTTATCCATGGTCACACTAACATAAGTGAGGGGGAAATTAGCTACAGCATAGCTGGTTTTCTTTGAAATTTATTTCAATGGTACTTACAGTATATAAGAAAGCTGTAAAACAGGGAATTCACAGGATCCCTAAAAGAATGTGTCTAGTATATATCTAACCAGTATTGTGGGACACTTACACTATTTTACTTTAATCCACAAATCACAAAAAAAGTTACCCTTGTAAATTAACAAATGTAGGACAGATACTTATACAAAGAAGTCACAAAAACCATGTGCAAATAGTGATGTCAATCTCATCCATGACACAAAAAATTATATCTGTAGCCCTGAAGAACAAAAGCCACATACTTTTGTTTTCAGAGCCAGTCTGTTCCTGTACAAGAGTGCGCAGGATCCTCAGAAATATGATTAAAAAAAAAAAAAAATTAAAAAAAGAGAGAGAGCGAGAGAGAGAGAGAGAGATAAAATGGAACCACAGGCCTAAGAAGAAAAAGAGAGAAGACAGACTGCCAGTCCAATCTAAAAAACTGCTGCAGGACTGGCTGTCTGTCCCAAGCACCATAAGACTGAAGAGAAGTGGTCCTAAAGAGAAGATGACCTGGGATGACTGAAGTTTCATGTTGTATGTCTTATTCCGCAGGAAGTTCAATTCAGGCACTGCTTCCAGCATGTCTTTAACCCTGTCAGTGATAGTTTTGCCTGCTTACTATTTGCTTTCATAGACAATGAAGCATGTTACAAATGTTCCCCTCCATGTTTGCTCACGTGAGTTTCATTCTTAATGCTCTAAGTGCCTCCTGCAGATCTGTAGAATAAGAAGATAGAAGTAGCAATAAGGTGTGGTGTAAGTGCCTTAATAGTGCTTTCTGTTTATACAGCTTTTTGTTTTCCTCTGATATTTCCAACCAAGCATCAAAGAGCAGAGAGAAAAACCTCTGCTCCTTGAATTCCCAGCATGTTCCTCCCTGCCTCATTACAGACACTGTTGAAGGACACGATAAAGCTGAGCTGACCTGTTTCAATCTCATCCATCAGCGTTGGCACAACTGGAAACAAGCCCTCCTGGAGTAATGTCAGCACTTTCATTGACAGCAAACCTAAACTACACAAGGGAAAGGCAAAACACCAGAAAGCCCTGTTCAGTGTCTAAGAAACCCAGTTGGTATCTGAGACACCCTTTTGTCTCTCTCTTTCTGTCCCCTTTACCACATGCAATGCAGTTGTTAGTAGTGAGCACTTGAAACTCAGTGCACTCTGAAAACTGGACTTGCCCACGCATCCACCACATTTCTGACAGTGTCTGCAGGTAAGTTATTTTTCACACGGGTGCTGGAAACGTGCAAAAGGTTTGAGAGCTGGGCTAGATCCTCAGGAAGCATTAGTGTTTGAGGGCAGTGTGAAGGCACTACTGAGCATCAGCAGAGTCCATGATACTTCAATACTTCTTCAAATAGGCGATGCAAAGACCACTGATCTCTTTCCTACACTCATGCCAATATACAGAAGCATTCATGCTTTTGATTTTCAGCTGTTTAATACTCCTTCTTAAGAGCCATAGCATCCACCCCATCCATCCCTTTAAGCAAGCCAAGTCCACAGGGCAGCAAGTCTATAGTGGCAGTTTTGACACTCTGCACAGGCTTTTCTGAGGCACAGAAAACCATGCAAAGGCACAGAAGTTGGGATCCCAGAGACATGGATCAGTAGACCAGCAGTGAGGAATAAGGCAAGAAGAAAGCAAAGCTGGCAGATGCTTTTGAGACTTTGGAGGCTGAGACTAGTCCTCAGATTGAGTTTTGTCCCTGTAACATACCAGGTTTTGTCTCTGCCCCATGGGCCTTGGTGTAGGATCAAACTCGTAACAACTCCACTGCCCTTGCCCAGAATAATTTGTGAGGGGTCCAGTTGTGTCAGGGGGAGATAAGGTCTTTCCACCTATGCAGGCTTATTCCCCAGCTTAGCTGGGAGCCCCAGAGTACCAGAGCAACCCTGTACCAAGATCTCGAAAGGACACCATCACTCTAAAGGAACCTCCTACAGAATGAGGCAGAATACTACCCATCACAAGAAAGATTTTCTTTGGTGTAAAATCTTGATTGTGTTTTTCTTAATAGACGCTATTTCACTCCAGATGAGATTTCCCTGTTTAGGTTCAGTTGAGGTAGTATGGTATAATCCATGGAAAGCAGCTGCCTAGATCTTGTTAGAACTCACCACCAGCATGCATAATAATCAACTAGGGCAAGACGATTGTTTCTACCTCATATGAACTGATAACTCTACAAGTTCTTTGCATTGGCTTTAAGAGCCTGCAGAGAACCTTGGACAGATTTCCAAACATTATCATTTGGAGGTACACAGTGCATTTTTCAGCTGGGTGAGGCTGATACCAGTTCAAATGTAAGCAGAAATTATGACCAGTTACAACTGTGTCTGTGCTGAATAGTATCTATATGTTGTAGCTAGAAAAAAAACATATAAAAGCAGCGTGCAAACACACAGAAAGTAAGTGAAAATGTTAAGGGTACATTTCAAAGGAATGTGCCCTTTATAGGGAACCCATAGTGTGTAACAGTTTAACCAATAACTGCCTACTGTATTTGGTAAACAAAATGAACCACAATGGGGAGAAATTAAAAATTTCATTGAATCACATTCAAAAGTACTCAGTTTGTTACTGTAATGCAATCCCTTTAAATTCTGATAGTCCTGTTTTGTTTATTATATAAAGTGTGCAAATTTGAATGAGGGACACCATTATAACAAATCATTTCTGATTTCGCGAGATTTAATGACCTGCAACTGTTTCACTAAAGTTACAGCCATTGTACAGCAATCAAAATCTAGGAAGAGTGGAGTACTAAAACTTGTTTGTGCATATTCATAAACAGTCAACCCAATGTAAATTGTACAGTGAAATTTGCAGAGGGGCATAATTTGTTTCACAAGTAAATAAACAAACAACATTTTGTTCTCTCTGTGGCTACTAGAGTTATTATAAAAGTACAAAACCAATGGTAATGCTTTTTATCATAAAATTATAAGCAAGAAAAAGGATCTAGAAACAGTATGGATCTTAATTGTAGAAGTTTACAAGGAAACATTTTTTCATTTATAGCTTTAGTTTAAATATCATTACTTGTACAAAGCCCATATTCTTTTTTCTTTTGTCTCCTTCTATTCCTCTCCAAGAGACATACCATCAGATAACGCTGTACTTTCCAAAGGGATCAAACTCAAGGCAAAATTTTACAAAAGCCATCACTCCACTCTAAATTTCAACACCCAGATCATTTACTAGGATGATAATGTATCAAAGTACCATGGCAATACTCCAGCACTGTCCTCATACAGTCATAAGGTATATGAGAGTAGAATTTCCTCAAACTTCTCTCTTAAGAAGGAGCATCAAAAAGAGATAATTAAAGAGGTAAATTGAGTCAATAAAACAATGTATTATAAATTTCACCACATACATAGAAGCAATTTCTTCCTTCTAATATGTTTCTGCATTTGTTTATCTATGGGTAACCCAACAGGTCTTCTTCATCCTCTCAAGGCCATGCTGTCAGTTCAAAGAAAGGTAAAACCTGTCTGGATCATTAAAAAAAAAAAAAAAAGGATCAAAAAGTCCTTCTACTTGGAAGTTTGTACAAATACTATCAGTCTCTGTTCTCTGTTAACCTGCATTTCAGCTTGAGAAAACCTTCAATTCTTTTAAAAGCTTACAAGAACATTTGTTTAAAATCCAACTTCAATGAACACCAGAATTTTCAGTAGAACCAGAAGTTGACTACCAATTGCTGACTGTGCATGCTTATCTTCCAAGTGTTTGCTGCTTTGCACCTAGATACTGACAGGATGTTTCCCTTGTTACACTTTACAGTTGGATTTTCATAAATTAAGTACCAAGATATTGGAGAAAGCAGTATGACTTATGACAATTGAAAGCATCTCTACATCTGACCAGACTATAGGAGGTAGAAAATTGTTGTTAGATCATATTAGATGTCAATGTTTAGTTTGATTCAGATCATCTTTCAACATTTAGGTGAAAACGGGTAATACCAAATTTAGGTAAGTGTCTACGTTCTACAACAGCAGCTTAGCAGAGATAAACATTTTGTCCAGCTGCATGATAAAAAATTAATAAGAAAAAACAATTACTACATGTTATGAGGGAAAAATATGAAAAGAAAAATTAGAAGTGGGAATGCAAGGCTCATCTCTAAATATCAGATCATCTCTTATTTCATCAGGCATCACAAGTGCCTTTTTCTATAAGGTACTGGATGGTAAATCTTATCAAAGATTTGACAATGAGTCCTGTATATTTCTAGAAGGCTTATGTGTATATTCTCAAGTAATATAGGATAGTCACCAAGGTCATCACTGCAAGTCTAATCAGAGAGAAGTGACTATTCCTCACCTTAAGAGCAATGGCTATGCAAGCAAATGTTTCTGGTTGGTATCCAGAATACTATGACTTTTTTGCATGGTTGCAAAATGCACTTTCAGAGCTTCATGTCCTAGAAGGACTGGGAGATTTTCCTGAAAGTATCTTGAAAAAAGGTTGGTGGGTTCAAAAGTAAGCTACAGGTAAAATTTCATAGTCAAAGGAAAATAGTACTTGGAACTTGCATCACTCTGTGGGAATAACCTGTCTTATCCACCTGGAATTCTGAGACCAACCATTATCACACTGCCGCTCCTGGCTGCTCCCTGCCTTGGTGGGAGGGAAGAGCCAACTCCTCTCCAATTGCTCCTGGGCTTGGATCCAGGCTCTGGTACTGTCTTGGAGGGGCAAAGGGGCTGTGAGGAACAGATCTAGATCCTGGTTCTCACTTCACTTTCACAGACACTTGTAACTACAAACACACAGAGAGATACACATATAACCCAAAAAAAACCACATGAATAAATACAGCAACACAACTGCAAAGAGTATCTCCTAATTATCATTAGTCAGTATGGTGGCATGTGTTTTTGTTATCAGTATGCCCAAAGCTATACTTAACCACTGGGAAATTCTGAGTCTCCATTCCTACAGGAGAGAAGATCACTTGGGCCAAGGAGGCTTCTATAACTAACCACAGGACAACATTTTAAAGCTAAACAATTCAGTTCTTCACAAGCATAGTTTTTTCCTCCACTTCATGTAACCTCTGACCTCATGTCTAGAGGTGATGGATGAGATGACACAGAGCCATGGGAGAAGACCTGAGGTTAGCTGATGGCATGCTACAGCTAGCAGTCATTAACAGGCAAGGTTTCCTCAGAGGGAAATAAGAATTATTTCAAATCAAGAAAAATAAACACCAGAAGAATCAGTTGTGCAGAGTGGCTCACATAAAATATGAATGTGGCCAAGGTTTGCAACTCCAAAGGGAATCCAATTTTGTGAGCTTACTGCAGAAGAATGCAGGCCCCAGCCCTAAGGTCTTATAAAAGCTCTGAAATGAAAGAGTAAAGCCCTCTCTGAACATACAGAGAGTATTGCATTAAGGACTGCAGCCCACAACTTTTCAGGCAATCCTCCAGTACTGCTGTGCCCTCTTTATTTGTCCAGCACAGGCAGAAGACAGAAGGAGGAAAGTGTTCCCTGGCAAAGTGCTAAAGTGAGACTTTGGTACAGGGAAAAGAAATCTCTACTGGTGCTTGTTTTGGCAGAAAGAGTTTTAGCAGACACTATTACAGTCCCATCCACTTGCAGAGCAAGGCTGCAGTTCACATATTATTAAAACTCCAGGGCTGATTGCATTTCACACATCAATGTTACTGGAGCTAGCAGAACTCGAGCAAAGTTGTTTGTTCAGCAAAGACTTTTTTCCTTAAAAAATACAATAATATTTTCTCTGTATAAAACAAGTCTGTTGGCTTCAAGCAAGGCAGACAACAAGGTCCTTCTAAATGACAATTCTAGACATTCAAAGTTGAAACGCCGTATCTTTCCTTCCCAGGCACTCAAGCTGCCAGCAGCTGCATTGTCTCGTTGCCTGACCTTGCACAAGTGAACAGGGAGCCTGGGAGAGGCAGATGACCCTGACCTATCATTAGAGCTGCACTTCATGGAAAGGCTGCTTGAAAATGTTGTTGACTGATGGGCAGTTAATTCTCTACACATCAAAGAGAGCTGCAGGGCTGATAGCACTTTGTCTAGATATTCTAGCCCAGTTTTGTGCCTGTTAGAGTGAACCTGTAACAGAGGCACATACTCCTGCAGCTTTTTGGTGACCGGGATTTCTGGGCATCCACCCTATTTCCAGTCCCAAGTCACAGGCCATGGATGGTGATGTAGGCTATAGATGCATCCCAAATGCAGGCCTGCCTAGTTCTTGACAATTCTCTATGGGATCTCACCCTGGACCTCTAAACTTCCCCATGCTCTGATGGAGATGGGGCAGAAAAGTTTCCAGGAATGGAGGATGACAGCAGAGGAAAGCCTCCCTCCAGTTTTCCACAACCCACTTGCCCCACGCCTCCTCTCAGACACAGCAGTAATCCTAAGAGACAGTAGTTTTGCCTCCACAAAGTCCTCTGCTCACAGAATAAGCTGAAGACCTTGGAACCCAGAAACAGCCATTCCATCTAAAGCATGCAGCTCACTTACAAGTTTTGGTATTTACACTGCCATGTTGCTTATCTTTCATGGCAATTAAGATATGTGTTGTTGGCTGATTAGCCTGGAGTATCATATATGTAGTGTTAGTGAAACAGTGGCATAAAAGAATAATATTCATCCCACGTGAATAAAAAAGTCATAGTCTTTCTTGGTCAAACTTACTACAATGTTTATTTACTAATGTCAAATATTAAAGTGCTGACTTTCTCATGAAACATATTCTTCAGTCTGTGTTGACAGTTTTGCTTTATTTTACATGCCTTGAAGCCACAGTGTGTTGTGCTATTGTACTTTTTGATAGTCTATAGAGCTAAAGTGAGAGCAAATAATTGGTTTCCATGTGTTAGTATATTCTCAGAGAGCTCAGTCTTTCTCTTATGAAAAGGAAGGTCAAAGTCAGAACCAGTGACCCAGAGTTTTTACATTCTAGGCCTGTAATTGTTAAGAACTCAAAACATCTACCTCCTGCTTGGGCAAATAAAAGCCACTTTTGGAAAATATATTTACCCATGTCTGTTTCAAACAGTAATTGGCCAAAGCGAACCTCAGCAGGTTTTCATATTAACATGAACTGGTGAAATCTGTGATCCTTCTACTGATCACACGCAGGCATCGAGACTTGGAAACACTTGATATTTGTATATTTTGCCTTACCACTCTCCTTTCATTTGCCACACTACAGTCAGGGAAGACTGCACTGAGCAGTGTGTTACCCTGCAGCTTCAGCTTGCTATGGAGGGATCAGATTCAGCAGTTTTTTAGATTGCATTACTGGAGAATTACTTGCTTCCAACTGAAGTTTCTCCCTTTCTAGTGCCTTGATAGCTGTCTCAATTTAAGAAATATTTTGCAGGTGTCCTTGAGAGGCAAGATCCTCTTTGCACAGAAAGCCTGGGAGTAGGTGAATAAATCTGACAAAAGTGTCTCTTTGCACTCCGTGGATGCTGATTTACTGTCACCTTCTTACCTATCAGAACTATAAAAGACAAAGGTAAAAAAGACCAATTATTTGATATTAATCATTGAACAGAACAAATCTTTCAAAAATCATACCACTACAAAACCACAAACATTTTTGTCAAACAAATGGAAAAGTTTGATGAGTTCTGGGATTGATGGTTTATACTCAATACACCTCCCAGTCTCCCATTAATAAAAAAACAAAAACCCAAGAAAATACAATAGAATGCAAGCAGCAAGTCAAGTAATCTCGAGTTCCTCATCCCAGCTGAGGAACAGGGATGCAAAAACTTTTAAGCTTGTTATAAATAATCATACCAGTGGTACTTCAGCCTATTTTTTTTTCCAGCACAAGTACAGATATACAGAAATGAAAATATTTCTGTGCATTAGGATTCACACAAGAAATACAAATTTCCTGCTGCCTAGCCATAGGCATCAAAAATCAAACCAGACAATTTATTTGCAGGCAGCAATGAATTGGTTTACATTTGCAGTCCTGCTAAAATAAACATTGTAAATATTTATTTAAAAAGATTAATAATTCATATTTTTCCTTTAGACCTTCCTGCTCCTATCAGAGTTTATATAAAGGTATTTCCTCTGAAAAAAAAAACTAAGAGTTTTTCTTTCCCATCAGAGTTCTTTCTATAATATTTTATAAAAAAAGACATGGCACCTACATAACCTCACTTCAAGCTACGTAGAAGCATTTGGAAATGTTTCTGTCTTTAATGGTGCTGAGGTGCCTGGTTTGGCAGGTGAGAGAAAGAATTCTTTTTAAAAATTTAAAATAAAAATGGTTATGTAATTTAGAGAACTAAAGAAAGCAGGGCTGTTTGTTCCCATATTTCTTCCTTAAAAAAAAAACCCTTAAATGGATGACGTATTTTACAGAGAACTTGGTCTGATCATAAAGTGGGCAAACCTGCAGGAATATTTTCATAATACAATTTAAACAGCCAGGTTGGAAGAATATAGAGTTTTCTCTGACCTAAAATTAAACTGGGCCACATCCAAGAATTTTTATTTTTCACTTCTGGATATGCCAAAGCAAATACCGATAGGACAATTCTAATCCTTCTTGTTGAGCTTGTTGAGTTCCTCACTGTTGGAATTCCCCCTTTTCCAGTCCTTCAAAAAAAGAAGCAATTCACCTGAGTTTAATAATAACAACCCTTCCCATGGATAGCTCCCAGGATAGCCAATGCTGTTGTTGAGTGGTATGGGGAATGAAATTACCAGAGGCCTTTTATGGGTAAATCACAGCATATCCTGACCCGTGTATGGGCTCTCCTTACACAGAGACCCTCCAAGAACAGCATAGCAGATAAATGACCTGGTGTAGCCATGTCTGCATCTCCTGGAGGACTTCCTAGTGTTTTGTTTTTTTCTTGATATTATTCAGCCCTGCAAAGCACCTCTCATCCACACCTCCTACTTGTTGAAGACCCTCTAAATAAAACCACAATCCACAGGAAAGGAGACCTCTCCTGTCACAATGTGGGGGTTTTGAGCCTTGTGCCAGGATGACATCACAGTCTGTTTTCTTCATTCTCTTCGCCTTTGAAAACCAAACAACCAAACTAAACACTGTGCTGGGGTCTTCTTATGTTAAGGACAGTAGATGAGCCACTCTTGCTGCACGGCCTGGCCGTGCCATGGCCATATTTGCCCAACAGTTGTCTGTATACAATGGGATTTGGGGGCTGCCCTTCAAAAGGCAAGTCCTCCATTTCCAGAGCTCTGCCTAGGACCTTCGCAGCCTGCATTTGTTTCTGGCTTCAAAAGCCCTATCACGCTCCATGAACATATCTGTGGCTTACAAATCAAAGCCTGACTACCTCCCCCACTTTCTTGTCCTAGTATTACTCACCAATATTTCCCCCTTGTACTCGGTGAAATCTTTATCTGTGAGGGAAGGGAGAAATCCTCACCTTCCTATCTGGGTCATAACCAAACACACGCCCTTTCAAAACTGATTTCTTCAGACTAAAAACTCTGTGCATCTTGGCTGATTAATCATATCGGAAAACAGCATGCACCATCCCCTAGAGTACAGTCCCACTGTCATGACTCTGTTTCCCTGTTGTGTCTATCTCCTTACCAATGTTCACACTGGCAATAATTTAGGAGAAATAATGAACCTCAAACAAGCAGGAAAAAAAAAAATAAGAGCATAAAACCAGAGATGATCCCACTAAGAAGCCTGTTTGTTACCTGATGCTCAGATGTACCAGGAATAACAGAGAACTGGAGGAAAGGAAACACAAAAACAGAAACAAAAAGCCAAACAAACAAACAACAAAAAAAATAATGCCAGTATTCTGCCCAAATACATGTTGTCAGAATTGTTTCTTGTGAGCAGAAGAAGCTGGCAGAGATGGGAATGTTCAGCTTGAAGGTAAAGAACAACAGCATAAAAAAATTTTGCCCACTTGATGTTCAAAATAATGTACACAAATTCTACTATAAATAAGGACAACAATATGTACAAAACCAAGTTACAAGCCAGGCTTATAGAAATTTTGTATCATGACAAAAGGACATAAATCAATGGCATGGAGAGTTCAAGACAGTAAGAAAATTTTTTAAGAGTGCTAGGAATTGAAAGAATCCCAGTAAGAGAGGCATCAAGACCCAAGAAAAAATTCAGTTACTGTTAGTAAAATACAAATCCCAAAATTATGCCATATAACTTCATCATACAGCTGAGAAAAAGCCAGAGACAAACTTCCCTCCTGTCACAAGGAAATTAAGGAACAAAACAACAACAAGAGAATTTCACAAACCTACCAAAAAAAAAAAAAAAACAAAAAAATCAGTCAGGTTAAACAGATACAGAAACAAGTGATTTTTAAAAGGCAAAATTAAAAACAAGGAGAACTGGTATCCAAAATCAGTACAAGAGGTCTGGATGAAGTGTTCACGATCATGTATTGAGATGGCTTAGAATATAATGAAAAATTCCATACCAGAGAACTAACTGAAAATGAAATGCTGGAAGAGAGGTCTAATAAATGGGTCTCCTGGGCAGTCAGAGAAATGGGTGCTGGGCTGGGAAAGCAGAGTGGAGCAGTGTTGGAAGTAGCACCTACACTGGAGATTCGAAGTAACCTATTATGGAGGTACTCGTGCCTTCCAGCCTCCAGGGGCACTCCACTTTAGTACTGCTGGTACTAAAGGTGATGACAGATTTATACTAAACTTATCAAGGACCAGCCAAACTAAGAAGCATGTACTAAAGTGTCATCCTAATTGGAACTGTGGTTTTTGTAATAGCTTTTTGCACAATTAACACAATTAACGTTGACAGGTAAATTTGTAATGAAGCCTAGAAAGATGGCTGAAATAAAATTTGGACTAACACAAAATAATAACAAGATTAGATTGCCTCTGAATTTGGCTCGCTTGGAAAGGTAGAATGTTTAGTTCAAGAAAGTCAACTCCACACCTATTCCTCTAGGAAAAAAATGAGGCAGAGGTCATTTTGAGAGTCTACTCTGGAAGCAGATGCAGAAAAAGATTTGAGCTCCTGCTGGCTATTCAAGTGAATGGCTTTCCAATTCAACACTGGCCAACAAGTGTGATCCTTGGATATATAAAATGTGGGGATTTTGAAAAGGATCAGAACAGTCTCTTCGGGCCATGTACTATATGTAATATCCAACACTAAAAGCATATTGAGCCTCCTTTACAGACATAAAAATCCAAAAAAATTCAGGGAATTTGACACAAAATTAATATAGTCTCAGGCTCCTAATTTTCAAACACTGAAAACATATGATCCTACCTGCACAGCTTTTCAATTGACACTGATCTATATACTGTATATTACAGTAGAAAGGGTGTTTTTTTGGATAATACAAAAATAGGTAAATAAAAAGAGTGTGAAAGGAAAAGCTTCTTATCAGGAAAAAATAAACAAATCTCAAACAGTGAAAGTTGTTAAATTGGGTTATGCATTGAGCATGTGAAAGAGATATTTAAAATCAGACAGCTAGAAATACATAGCAACAAAGTCAGAAATTATTGGGGGGAAAAAAAGGGGGAGTATGACACCCTTCCTTCCACTTCTCTGTCACGTGATTCTATAAATCATTAGGTCAGATGTAATTTTCAGTCACATATACTATATTGATATAAAGGCCAAGACCTACACTTCCTGTAGGGACAACCATAATTTTAGGAATAACTTTTCAGGCAAGCAGAAACCCGTACAAATTACAATAGGACTGAAAAAGATGAAATTAAATGACAAAAGTTTATAATGGAAGGAAATGTAAAAATTACAGCTGCCAAGAAAAGAAGGTGGGAGGAGAGAAGAACAGAGGTCAGAAAACTTCATGTACCAAGCACATTTGAGATAAGAAAGTGAAATAATACCTGAGATGATAAGAACAGTATGTAAACATCACATGAAAACTGCTGACTCTAGACTTCCAGAAAGCATTGGTGTAACCTGCAAATAAATAATGTATGAGAGAAGTAACTGTCAGGCATGATACTTCAGGGGATAGAGAGAGATAAGCAGATGGAATTTTCCACCTTCTAGGGTATTCATTCCTGCCACCCCAGAAGCTGCCTGTGTGCTCAGCAAAGTTCCCTTCTCAAGGGCTCTTCAGTGGCTTTGCTGGAAAGCTCAAGGCTGCTGAGCCTCTGCACAAAGAGGGTTGTCGTGTCAGGATTGGAGTCCCTTGCAGCCTGCAGCAAATTCACAGAAGGCTGATCCCTCAGTATTAGGTGCTTTTAAAGCCTCACATGCAGGACAAGGAAGACTTTTTTCCTCAACTGAATTCTCCTTGTTCTCCAGAAGGCAGTATTTTACTGTTGTGTGTACAGTTTTAGAGGATGAGAACAGGAGAAGCTCTAATGACGTACCAACTGTACTGGGTAAACAGGGACAAAAGCAGGAGGAAGTCCTCTCTCTGAAGTTTGAGAAGTGACCACAGAGCAGACACTGACAGTCACAGCACAGTGACAGTCAGCTTGTGTACTGTAGATACTGAGTCCACATTAAGATGCCACCTTACAGTATAGAAGTTGACATGTCTGCATAGAAGTTGACATGTCTGCATGACCATGGCCTCTCTAAAGTCCCTGGGAGATTTGCTTTAAGGGTCAAGAAACTACTGTGTCATTTCCAAATGCCCAGATTGACTTTGCTGTCAGAGAATGATGATTGTAGAACACTCCCCTAGCCAATGCTGTCCACAGGCTAAAAGTGAAGTGAAACACAAACCAAGTGGAGTCATCAGCCACTAAACAGTACAAAAGTTTGCTTAAAACCTACTCACTGGGCTGTGCTGTGTCAAATTCTGGATTAGGCCACAACAGATATCTCTGAACCATCATTCCTCCTAATGGTTTTCTGATGTAGCTTTACTACATCTTCTGCAAAATTACTTTGATTTCCCAAGTTATTCCTAATCTTAATACTCTCAGTTCAGAGAACAGAACTTAGCAGCTCTGCTTATAAAGCAAATTGAAAGCTGCAAAAGGCAGAGAATTTGGGCCAATTTCTGCTGTCAAAGATTTATATTGACCATTGTCCAGCTATGCAAGCATTCCCAAAAATAATGTCAAAGGCAAGATGTTTAAAAGCATTTAGTTCTCTTTGAAGTAAATAGTCAATTTTCTAATCCTACAGATCTCAAAGATTCACTTCTCTGTAATATATCTAGTCTTCTTATTTACAGATGATGTGGAAAGACACACAGAACATATTATATCTATTTGTGCAATTAACATCTCCCTATCAGCATTAAACGGTCTGAACAGATCAAATTTGGTCCAAAATCTCTTTATTAGAAACCCAGTACTCCCAAGTCTGTATTTCAAACAGTGGAGCTGCTTATAGCTTTGCACAGAAATAACTGAATATTACCCATGATGGATGATCAGTCCAGAAGGAATACAAAAGCAAACTTTGTCCCATAAGCCATGTGTCTATTATGTTATTTAGGTTACTCCCTATGCAACTCACAGGAACTAAGAACTTAAATTTTTAGTTAGAAATTTGAAATAATTACGCAATTTCTGTGATATGAAATAATTATAGCACAGGATGAAACACTGAACTTCGAACAAAAAAAATATAAGTTTTTCAATGCAATTATAAAGTAAACTGAAAAATATAAATAACCAGTGAAAGAGAAAATGAGCATGCTTGAAATGGCTAGTTTTGCAGGGCAGCTATTAACTCCAAAAGAACTTTCAGAGTCACTACAAACTAACTGCAAAACAGACAAAACACAGCTGACAGTTCTAATATTTTCTAGTTTTCACAACTAAATAACAGCACACAGAGATAATGAAGCAAAGAAATATTAAAGCATACCAAATGGGATGCTGGAACTTTGAAGAAAGAGAGAAAAACCTAATAAGAGAGAGGAAAAACAGTTGTCCCAATGCTATCTGAGCCAGCTAATCAGTGGAGAAGGAAATAAGAATTTGTCTGAATAAGAAATTTCAGAAAAGACAGAATATTTATAACATTATATGAAGAAGTGCTTCAAAAATGTATCAGTCCCAACATAAAAAAATAATGAGCTCAGAATGTCAAACAAGCATGGGACCAAACACAATAACAAAATCCTCCCCACTACAACAAATCTACAATTTGTATCAGGAATCTTACATCAAAAAATGCTATAGGTCTCTTCCTACAGATTTCATGAAAGAAAGCCTTTCTTCCCAGGGAATAACTAAATGCAGGTTTGGTGTCTTGAACTGAAGTAGAAGCACCACTTGTGCAAGTTAAACAGCTGTTTAACATTGAGTTTTAACAGAAAAGATGGCAGAATAAAGATCAAAGTCATAGTAAAGTGATTCAATTCTATTGTGTAAAACTGAAGAATAATTCATAACACAGTTTCCATATCTCTTATATTATTTTCAAGGCAGGAAGGAGAAAAACAAAATTCCAGCTAAAAACTTTTATTCACAAAATAACTAAAAATTACTCACAGGTTATAAGGACACATCATAGTTATAGGGAACTAACATCTTTTCAAATTAGACTGCATTACCTTAGTTTCTACACACAGTAAAAAAATATTTAGATGATTGGTCTTCTTGCCTGGGCAAGAAATTAATTTCAACTATCAATTACTTTTAAAGGGTCTCGTTTAAGTTTTTGGAGGTTTTTTGGAACACAGGAAATATTTCTGTGATAAAAAGCCTGTTAACCTGTTGTTTTTTTTTTACTTGAAATCCTCATGGATGAGAAGGAGATGCAGGCAATATGTAATGCTTGTGAAGATTTCAGCAAGGACAAGAACTTAAAAGTCATCACTCTCACTAACAAAAGATAAAGTAGAGAAGCCTGAAGACTTGAAGATTTCAGGGAAAAAAAGGATGGATAAAAGATGGCAGTTGCCTCTACCATAAAGATTCTCAGTATAACATCATGCCTATGAATATAGTTATGCTACTATGGAGAACAGGTCTTTGTGAGGAATCTGGCAGTCTTTTATTAAGCAATTCACTGGCACAAGCAGCCTTATTACAGACCTTCTTCTCTAGGTTGAAATCCCAGAAAGATTCCAGGGAGAAAACAGAGAAGGAGTGTTACCCCCAGAGCTCTAGGAAGTATCTCAGGGAAGCAGAGGATTTTATTTTAAGCAAGCCACTTTCAGTAAAGCCAGATGTTCAGAAACAGATGTAAAAGGCCCTATCTTAGAAGCAAAATATATAGCCTAGTTTTTGACAGGGTTGAGTCTCTGGTAGGAATTTACATAAATGTAGACATATTGGCTCTTCAGCACTTCAGAAATTTGATCAGTGTTGGATACTCAACTGACCCAACAGGCTGACAATTGTTGGCATTCTGTTTAATAATGATTTTTCTTTCTTATTTCTGTATCACAATGCCAAAATAGGCAGGTTGAGTTAACTCCAAACACATAAGTACAGTTTGGAGCTTGCAGCAGAACATGCTGTTTTATGCTTGGAAGTGCCCTGTGAACAGCCAAGCCTCCAACCCCTTTGAATCTAAGCCTGGGCCTCAAAGCACACAGGTTGCTCTTTACTGTATGAGCAGACACACAAAGCTCTTAGAAGACAAACCCCAGCAATAAGTATGGAGTTAGAGGTAAGCAGAAGGTCACTTCCAAAGTAAGCCAGTGGTTGTTGGCTGTCTGGATAGAAAAAGTCAACTCCTGAGTCAGCTGCTTGACATTTCCAGAATCTGAAGCATATCCTGTGTGTCCATTCAGTTGGGCAATGGAATTCAGTGGTGATTGTAGAAACACTGTAAAACAGGAAAAGATTATTTGAATTTAGAAATGATCTCTTTTACCACACCCACTTCAATGAAGAGTCATCAAATAGAAAGGAGCAAAAGAAGCCTCAGGTTATAATCATTACTATCAAAGCCAGGGATCCTGAGTCTTTCTGTGTGTCTTCCTAACACCTTTCATCTGTTTAAGCAGTTACTTAATTGTCTGCCTAAAAGACCAGCTGGCACATGGTCAATAGACTGTGGCATGCATGAGTCTGACCCCATACATAAGGAAAAAGAAAGTTGCTTTTCTAGCAATAAGTAAATGCTTTGGACATTACATTGGTAAAACTTACAGAAAAATCTTCTTCCATAGGTATATTTGGAATACTGCAGCCATATCCTAGATCTAGAGATGCCTAAAGATTGCTTCAATGAGATGAGATTAAAAAGGAAGACATGGGAAATGGTTACTTTATTTGGTATCCTTTGCCCATAAGCTGCCCTGCCCTGCATGATGGACATGATGCAGGGGCCATACTGGAACGTAAAAAGGACCATTTGTTTGTCATATGTACTGCTTATATTAGAAACCTTTTCTTCTCTGACAGTCTAGTGGAAGGCAACTTCTCATTGATCCACACTGAATATAGAACTGATTACCGACTATTCAGAGGCTTTTCTACAGTTGCAGCTTTTGCCTTGTTCTTTATCTTCTCTCTCAGAGCCTTTCTGCTTACAAGAACTGAGTCTCTGGATTTTACTAGATCATTGAAAAAATATTCATCATAGAGAGAAGAGCTGATGAAGGAATAATCTCATATTCACTCAGATGTATGAGATCTTATGAGTGAAAAAACAGTACTCAAAATCTATATCTTAAATTGTCCTGAAAGTGGCTTGCATTCTTAATTTACTTTAGCATTTATATACACACACACAAAAGACAGACATGCACCATGGTAAGGACCTCAAGAGTAAATGACTACATTAACAACTCCACAAGGTCTTTGCTCTGCTTGATCTAGTAAAATAAACGGCTTTGGATATTTGCCTGTACAGAATCCAGAGATTAATGCTTTATCATCATGTCTGTCACCACAGCTATGGGGGATTCAGCCTCAAAATAAAGTCATCTGGAAAAATACATCTATATGCCCACTGTAGGCATAAACATCCCATTTGACCTTTCCTATGCAGAATGTTGCATTTTATATACTAATTACTTTAACAAACAGACGATCCATGGGTCAGCATAGCTATTCATTTATTCCCCTTTTAGACTTTTGTCTATTGGGCTAGAAATTAGCAAATGCCTGTGTCCTTAACATTTTTATCTCTTACAAAACCAAGTAATTACAATGTTTTCCTTATTTTTGTCACTATAAAACATTTCCTTAGAACTCCAAATGGACATGGTACATCACAGTCCTAGAAAGACGTGTTCCTTGCCCAAGGAGAGTTGAAAACTGAAGTCATGACTCATACACACACAAAATATTTTGGCCAGTACTGGACAACTTCTCAAAGTGCTCCAGAAACATTATCACTTTCCTCCAGTTACTTTAAATGTTTCTCAGACAAGAGCCAAGACCCAGAAACTACATCTTCCAATATCTGTAGCTTTCTGTCACCAGAACAAAGTCACACATCCTCTGGTCATGAAATTATAGTTTCAGGATCACATGAGTACACCCTATCCCACTGCACTGCAGCATCTATCTCAGTCTTAGCACTCCTTTAGATTTTAAGATTCTTCTCAGTTCTACCCCTTTGGTATAAGAAAACAAACTATAAGATGAAAAAGAAACAATTGGGCTATTTCTCTCCTATTTATTTTGAGAATCTAAGTTTTTTGTTTTGACTGAGGACAGATTACTCAGACTATGAAATAGCTGCCAAATTTATCATGAATGGCATTTAGCTGGCAAAGGGTGTATTACTGCCAAATGCCTAACACACTGGGCATATTGTATTTGTACCATCTGGGAGAGTAAACAGTGACAGGAAATAACCACAAACAGGTGTTAATGTTAGCCCCTTAAGGGTCATTAATGAAGTATGGCATTGAAAGAGCCCACACACAAGTCCTGGCAACTGGAGAGGGTGGGATTAGAGGGAGTGTAAGAGTGTATTAATTTGTCACACATAAAAAAATCTGGTTTTGATTGCATCTCCTCTACATGTCCTATTCCCTCTTGCCATACCACATCCTTCAGATGATATCCTCTTGGTTTTCCCTTTTAGGCAACAAGCTCTATCCTTATATCAACCAGCCAAAACAAACACAGTCCTGAACTACTCATCTTTTTCAGAAAGCCTATCAGCCTCTAAAGACAACTCCATGCTTTCATACATTCTTCAGAAAAGAAATACTGTCTCAATTCCCCTCTATACATTTTCAGACACATTTCCACCTTCACTAAAATAAAAGGCCTCTGGCCTCTACAAAGTGTGATCCATATCACACTGCCTCACTGTTTCCCCAGTGCATCTCCAAGGCTGCTTGCCCTATCCCAGAAGAGAACTGAGAAAGAGTCATGGAAATGCAATGGGTACAGGGAGGTGAATCTAGTCACATTCTTTTGAAAACATCAAAGCAGAATATATAGGGTGTAGTACCCTTTATCTTCACAGAAGGTTACTAGATTTCCAAAGCAAATGTCAATACTTACACAAATTCATCAAAGAAAAAAAAACAACTAACATTTTGGAATAAAGTATAAAGGAAAACAGACTAATCTCCAGCTAATTCCCTACTCTCTGCCTCATCCTATCCAAAAACACAAATTTTCCCAAAATGACTCTGTTTTCAGACAAATGTCACCTGGCGAATATGTAGTGTTAATGATGTCTCAGAAGAACCTGAAACAGAAAAGACACACAAGGAAGAAGAAGCCATGTAGCCCTTTTCTTTAGACCCTAAACCATGAGTTTCACTCTGCGAAACTTTAGACTCTCTCTAATTCAGACTATTAGTATTACAAAGAATATTGGTGGGCATGTGAATTTAGCCACTTACTAATAATGAAGCCTAACTGCTGAATAGATTAAACGTTCCTAAAGATACTCAATAATTCTGGCTAGTGTTTAAGCGTAGGGAAGGAGAATATTTTAAAGCACAGAAAATAGTTCCCTTTCTTTACTTCTTTGTAAAAAGAGTACATGAAACACAGTCATAAATACAGTTACCCAATTCAAAAGTTGACCACAAAACTAGGATGTGTAACAACTGCTAGCAGAGAATTGCTTTCAGTGTTTAACTCTGCATGGCTATGTACAACACTCCCCATCTGCAGTCTTTGGACTTTGCACCAGGATGTGTCAGAGCACCACAGGATCAGAGATGCAGCCATGCCAAATTCCATTCTAAGAGAAAAGTGAAAACAGTGGGAGAGTGTTTGGTCTTATTCAGGGGAGTCAATGGAGCTGTGCCTGCAAAGATCACAGGCCCAAATTTCCAGGAACTGGCCAGTTCCCAATGCCTTCTTGTTACATGAACTAAACAGACGCACATTTTTTTTACACTGGTCATTTTCTAAACTAAGTACTTCAAAAAATTAAGCCCATGCCTTTCTATAAAATTGCAGCTCACCAGTTCTTTGTTAATTATAACCAGTGGGGAAAGGAAACAAAATGG
Organism: Thryothorus ludovicianus; assembly: GCA_013397245.1. Classification (NCBI taxonomy): domain Eukaryota; kingdom Metazoa; phylum Chordata; class Aves; order Passeriformes; family Certhiidae; genus Thryothorus; species Thryothorus ludovicianus. The sequence goes on from VZTB01018010.1 coordinate 30,651, forward strand.
AACTTAAAGGAAATTGAATAAACATTTAAAGGTAAGAATCTGTTTACATCACACCATCCCCCCAGTTCTGATATCTGGTTTATTTCCACTTCAAACAATATAATATTATTCCTGCATCAGTATTTTGGTTTTCTCAAGTTAATCTTACAATCTCTTCTCCATCTATGAAGTTACATTAAACTAAGGAAAATCAAACACTTTGCAGTGTCAAATCTTCAGATAGAAGGTAATAATCCTAAGGTTGTCGAAACTTGGCCCCTTTGTGTAGATGCTACTCTGCTGTTTTTAAGCATATGTGTATAGTCTGTTTTTCCAAACAGCCTCTGCAAAATTCAGGGTAGAGAACAGATGGTTTGGGAATGCAGGAAAGCTATCCAATAAATAAGGCTGCTGTCTCCAGAATCCCTGAATTATTTGTTGTAGGATCTGGAAGAGTCATAGAAAATAAGGCAAGAGGAGGAATGGCTGCAGCTCACAAATTTGGGAGAGTGGAAAGCTTTGGAGTACTACATTTCTCGTAATGTCATTAACTTTGCTCTGTTGTTGCAAAAATAGAAATTCCAGACCATATGGATTCTTGTCTGGGGCTAAAAGAGCCCTTGCTTATGCATGTAAGTTGTTGACCTTTAACTAGATAAGCCAATGGAGGGAAATACAAAACGTATTTTGCCAGTGCATTTCAAAGCAGTTTTCTGGCCATGGAGGAAAGTATAGAGTTGAAACTCCACATTCATCCCTCAAATTCTGGCAGAAAGCATTTTCTACCTCAGGGAATCGTTCTTCAACAAGATCCCTATGCTGTTCTGCCCTTATAGTGACTATCTGTTCTAACATTGAATTTGGAAGAGGCCCTCTACCTACAGAGCAAGGGCAAGTACTGAAAAATGCTCATCTTGGAAGTAACCATGCTCTTGCTGGTCTGTGGGCCTCATACTGGTATACAACACGGGCAGCTGGAAAGGTGTGACAGAGGATACAGCACCCTCAGTGCAAGCTGAGATCTCCAGGCAAAATTTAGTTCAGAGTTTCAAAAAATATTTTATTGAGGAAGCACAAATCCAATTTTTTCAAAGGTACAACCTGGCCAGATCAAGGCTAGAGAAAGCACCATATGGCAAAAAAGCAATCTGCCGGCCACATCAAGAACTTTTCTACAAAGCATGCAGGTCTTCTCAATAACAATGAAGAATGTTTATTCTTCTGTACATATTCCCAAAAAAGGCAGAACTACTTGAGCTTAAACCAGATGCATAACACATAATACTTCTCCTCCTCAAGATGTGATCTATCTGGCAACTGAAAACAGCATCTCAGAGAACAGTGCAGTCATATTGGAAGTATGATCTAGCTGAAGAAACTACTCTTTCAAATTAAGGCTTTTCACAACTTGCCACTGGCAAAGTTTGTGTATTTTAATGAAATTTGTGATATACAAATAAATAAGCAAAACAATGAAGAGTTAGATACTGAAGTATATCTTAAAATAAATTTAAGGAAAGAAAAAATCTGTCAGCTTTTATGAAATTAGACCTTTTATATACTGATGCAGAGATAAGAAATCACCAGACTTACAATCCACATTAATCAAGTGTTCCATTGACAATGTGTTCTTTTTTTCATCAATGTTTTGCAATATTCTCTGTGCAGCCTTAATATATAATATCTTTACACACAGACATAAAATAAGCATTTTCTCTGTAAAGAAATATCATCTCTCTGCACAGAATTTGCTCCAAATTTCTCAAACAAGGGTTAACTCAGACTTCAGATCTAGTCCTCTTGTTTCAACTTGCATAGGTTTTTACGCCATTAGAAATCTTTCATCCATTCTAGAATAGCAATTAATTTTTTGATAAAATATATCAAGTGTCCCTCAGAATTTATTCACATAAATATCTTTTAAATATTTTAAGCCAGCTGGGAAAGCACTGATTAAAAACCAGGTTAGAGTGATTCTCATAGAACTGGCCTCATCAACTAAGATCTCAAACCGAAACTGCCTGAAATTCTACTTTATAATTATGACAAAAAAGTCTGAACTTACACTGTTACTGTAATAGAGAAGATTCAAGCCAGACTAAGCAGTGACACTCAAGAAAAATCAAGACATGCTGTTTTGTGAAGTAGCAGTTACTTTCCTCCTTCTGAAATCAACAGTCAGGGAGTCCAAGTAGACAGAAAAGAGAATGCAGGGAAGGGCAGAAATGTCTGCGAGGGCTGATCTATCTGACAAGATAAAAAGAACTTGATTCTTGTGAATTTGCAGCTGGTAAGTCATTCAGGTAAAGGTAGCCTTATTCTCCACAATAACCAATACAGCTGTAAATTTTAAATGAGCAAGAGTAATTTATTAGTGTGGTACAGATTGGTATAAACAGGATTTACTGGTAATTGCCTCAGAAAGGCCAAGAGTTTATGGGCATCAGAACCAAAATATTTTTTTCTTCTCAGACAGTTAAACTGCCATGGCAAAATTTAGACAAAAGCATGTGATGGCATAATGTAGAGAAATTTGACCTAGGACTGTGTTTCTGCAGTCATGAAGTAGAGAACACCAGAAACAAGAGGGGTTACCCTGGCTCCTCCATTTGGCTCCCCTGTATGCAGAGCCTCACACTGACAGAAACCTTTCCAGACAGCAGAATCCACAGCTAAAACCCTCACACTTCTTCATACACTGAAGACAAAAGATGTGACAAGGACACACAGTCCTCTCCAGTCCTGTACTGGGCCAAAGAACATCAGCTTTCACTTATAAACAACAATAACATGACATGTACCTGGCTGAAAACACAAAAACTAATCTGGATACGTGGAATTGCAGCTAGAACAGAACTCTTATTGTTCAGAAAGGCTGAATGCCTGGAAAAGATTTTTTTTTTTTTAAATTCTGTCCTTAGTTAAAATGCCACCTGGACAAAAGTTTAGCTAAATTAAACAGTTTAAAGAAACATCTATATTCTGCTGCAGTACATCCAGAATATGCCAACAGCACCACTCTGTGGACTAACAGTGAATGTTCTGTAAACTCACAAGTTGCCTTTCCAAGCCTTAGATAATCACGCTAAAGAAAAATGTAAATACATTTATAAATATACATATGAGTGTTGCAGTAGTATAAACCTGCCATCACTAGAATTCAATGAACTACGTTATTTTTACAGCAGTGTAATTGAGAATATAAATTGCTCATGTCATGTATATAAGCATGCCTTCTACTAATTTCCCATAATTTCTCTGAATATCTTGAGTGAGAGAGATTGCATGTGCTGAATTTCTAACAGACACCTTACACTGTACCAAAACGAGAACTTGACTCTGAATCCCATCCCGAATTTATACCTGAAGCTTCTCATTAGTGATAGTTGCAGCAGAATCTATGAAAGGCAGATCAAAGTATAGTAGGAAATTGGTAAATTTAAATACCTAAGCCAAACTTCAACTGAGTTCCATGTGTCTGCAATAAAAGCAAGCTAAAAGGAGCTTTGTTTCCAGGTCTGGAAAGAATTCAGGGCTCACACTGGGGGATGAAACTGTGGGGTACTCACAGAGCTCCATCCTTGGCCCTCTGCTCTTCAACATCTTGGATGCAGGACTGGAAGGGACACTGAGCAAGTTCACAGACAGTACAAAACTGAGAGGAGCTGTTGACTCCTCTAGGGCAGGGAGGCCCTGCAGAGAGAGCTCCACAAATCAGGGGTCTGGGCAATCACCAACCACATGAAGTTCAACAGGGGAAGGTGCTGGATTCTGCACCTGGGATGGGACAACCCTGGATGTATGGACACCCCAGGGAATGAGATGCTGTAAGCAGTGCCATGGAAAGGCACCTGGGGCTCCTGGTCAGTGACAAGTTGAACCTGAGCCAGCAGTGCCCTGGCAGCCAGGAGGGCCAACCCTGTCCTGGGGGGCATCAGGCACAGCATCACCAGCAGGGCAAGGGAGGGAGGGGATTGTCCTGCTCTGCTCTAAGCTGAGCAGCCTCACCTCAAGTGCTGGGGGTAGCTTTGAGTGCCACAGTATAAGAAAGACATTAAAGGTAATCATTAATTTAAGGTAAAGGGCATTAAGGGGAAGCCATACAAGGAGCAGGTGCAATCACTTGATCTGTTCAGCCTGGAGGAGTCTGAGGACAGAGCTCACTGCAGTTACAGCTTCCTTGTAAGGAAAAGAGGAGAGGAAAGCACTACCTCTTCTCTGTGGTGCCCAGTGACAAGATCTGAAGTAATGGCCTGAACAGGGGAAGCTTAGGCTGGATGTCAGAGAAAGGTTCTTCACCCACAGGGTGGTTGGGCACTGGAACAGGATCCCCAGGGAAGTGGCTCAGTGCTCTCAGGCAAACTGTGTGACTCTTGGGGATGGTTCTATGCAGGGCCAGTCGAATTCAATGATCCTTGTGGGTCCCTTCCAGTTTATTTTGTAGTTCTGTTAACATAAGCAACTACAAAACTTCTTGTTGAGACTGACTGTCTCTAACTTTGGACACTTCAGCCTGGCAGCCATCTTCTGGACTCATGATAGAGTTGAACAGCCAGTAAACCTACCTGACAGAGCTCAGAAATTTTTCCCCACTTCCCCTTCTCTAGCTACAGCAGCTTCAAGTGGTGAATCTATCAGAAATGAGTGCAGGGCTGTTTGCTGTCCAGATGCTGTCTCTGCTCATCCATCCCATGGTGCATTTTGCACTAAAAAAAAAAAAAAAAGGGCTGGCTACAGTTGTTACAAGGTTGCGCCTTTGCAAACAAATCTTACCACCTGTGCCATGCACACGGTGAGTTCACAGAATCATAAAATATGCTGAGTTGGAAAAGACCCACAAGAAGCATCAGATTAACCGCCAGCCCTGCACAGCACCATCCCCAGGAGTCACACCATGTGCTGAGAGCATTATCCAAATGCTTCTTGAACTCTGTCAGGCTGGTGCTGTGACCCCTGCCCTGGGGAGCCTGTTCCAGTGCCCAAACACCCCCTAGCTGAAAAATCCTTTCCTAATATCCAACCTAAACCTTCAGGTTATTCCCTCAGGTCCTGTCGCTGGTGATCAGTCAGGCTTGGGCACCTAGAGAAACCAGTGCAAAAATAATTATTCTCAAGCGTGTTTAAATTCTGGTCGTCTATCAAGCGTAGGGTATACTCATGTATCATTTAAGGGGTGATTATCTCCTGGGCTCCCAAGATCAGAGAAAAAAATTACAGGAAGTAATAGCCATTGTACCATTAGCTCATACATGGCTTACTCGTCTCTGTCTGTAAGCCTGAAGGAAACAGGCAAAAAAACTCAAAACCAAAAATCAAAACAACAACAATAATAAACAAACCAACGACAAAACCAAGCCCACCGGGAAAACCCACCACCCGTACTTTATTTAAATTGTCAATTATTATTCTCCGACACAAACGACTTTCCCCGACACAAACGACTCTCCGCGGCTGGCTCTGGCATGCGCTGCTCCGAGCGGCGGGAGCGCGGCGAAGAAGGGAGAGGAGGGAGGGCTGCAATGCTGCATGTCCCCCTCTTCCCCCCTCGCCCCCCGCCGCC
>VZTB01018010.1:36225-47956 GCA_013397245.1 Thryothorus ludovicianus
TGGCCCGCGCCCTGCCCTCACCGGGGGAGCGCACGCGTCACCGGCTCGGGGGCCGCGGTGGCCAGCTTTTTGTTCCCGAACTCTGTCTTGGCTGTTAAAATTAAATAGTGTTATTTCTTGTAGTGACGCCTGTCCTGCGTTAGTGTCTGGCCTGAAGGCAGCAGGGAGCTCCTCACGGCAGGTTGCCTGAGGAGTTCACGTTGTGCTGATGTCATCTTTGGCATTACCTCCAGTTTTTGTAGTGTCTTAATAAAACAGCAAGCAGGGGTAGAGCATGGGGACGTTGCAGCTTTCTGAATTTCTCCGTGTCATCCAGCCTTCAGGTTCTTTTTTAGATCTCCTCTGCATTCTTTCGTGATCCGTATCAGAACAAGAATAATACTGTTTAGGATGAAGACAGAGTTTTCATCCTGCAGAGTTTCAGACTATTTAGTCTGTACAGCATGTGTATGCAGAAGCCATGTGACCGACCAAACATGAAAATTTATGGTAAGGTCTTAGACATTGTCTGAGTTACAGACTTACTGAACTTAACCATGCTGTTAAAGTTCAGCTACTCTTAGCCGTTCACGAAGCACCTGTTGTGCGTAATAAACATCTGCAAGTAGTAAGGCCAGCCAGAAACCCATGTCCTGTTAGCATGCAACTTGCAATGCCTAGGCAAAAAATCTCAAGTAGGCTGTATAAAGATCAATTTCAGTGAATGGCTCAACCAAGTCATCTTGAAAACTCATCTGTAATTTCTGACCCATATCACTTTTCTGTTAGCTTGCCACACTGTTCAAGTTCCTCCTTTGCTTTTAGTATTATAACCCCAAGTGTATTTTATGCCGCTTTCCTCACCACCATTTCTTACAGCCTTTAATTAAAGATCCCTCTGGATAAAGCCTTCTGCTTGAACAGTTAAGAGTACCCCTCTGAAAGGCCTCTTTTGTAAGTGACCATCTTGTGGAACACAACAAAGACTAGGCACTGCAGAAAAGACACTGTTTTACTTTGTAGCCACTTCACTTGTCTCTGTCTCAAATTAATTAGCACTGCTCTGTTTTCAAGTGTAACACTTTGGTGAGGTGAATGGAGCTTTCAGGGAGTAAAACTACGGCAACACCCTCCCATCAGCCTTGAGTAACAAAGCAGAGTACAGAGTGGTCATTAGAGGGAGTAGGTGATTAGGGGTGAGGTAGAACTCCAGAGAATGGAGTTCAAATACACAACACCCAGCCTCCTGAAGTACTAGCATTTATATTATACATTATTAAGAAGAAGGTTCAGAATGATCCTCGTATTGGTAAATTGTAAATGAAATACCATTTACAGTAATTTTGCCTGAAAAACCCCCATATTCTAATCCATGTGGGTTTTTTACTTGATCATTTCCTGATGACTGTTTCTTTTTCCGCCTGTGCTTAAAATTTCCCCTGTAACCTTGAGCACCTTAGCATATGAACATCTGCATCAGTGAAGTTACATCTACCAGAGTGCATATGCTGGTGACCATATTAGAGCTGCTGAGTTTTCTCCATGAATTAACTGCTCTTGAAAACAGTGCTACAGCAATTTACAGGCAGAGACTACATTGAATGACTGCTGAAATCCAAGGCCTACATCTATAGGGTTGTAAGGGTCAATACCTTATGCTCATGGCATGAGCATCATAGAAACAAGTTGCCCTGGAGATATCCCAGCTTCTCTGACGAGCGTTCACCCGTGGAGCAGCTCTTTTGGAACCCTCCTGAGAACAATTCTCTTCTTTCTGTTGCCATCATTCTTCATGTCTTGCTCACAGAAGCTAATGTGGGCATAGCACAGTGAGTACTGCAGCTTTCATTCATCCCAAAGGCAATCATCTCTGTATTCTCTTTGAGTAAATCTCCAGGGATGCATAAGTTCACCATAATTTGAATTTACTCATGAACAGCATCCCTGTAGGGTTATTGAAATTGCATGTTATATTATTTGAGTCATCACAGCTCTAGCTGAAGGCCACAGAACTTAAAAGGTTGCTTGATATTGGCTCTTGGCCCTCCAGCCTTGTGTCAAATTTTGCTGTGAAATATATAAAGTGCAACAGCTTTTGGCTACAAATGAATTACACTTTTCAGATATAAATAGAACAGGAATTGACCTTTGCATTTTATTGTCATGTCCTCCATGTGTAAGTAACCTTTTTGACAGGAAAATTCATGTATGTGAAGTATAAACTCCTCTCTGAGGCTTTGTTTTTATTTTCAGTGTGAGTACTTGTTCTGCTCTGCACTGATTCAATTTGAGCACATGACTGCAGGATGTTTCATATCAGGTCAGTGGTAATCCTGGAGTAAATTTAGATGTAGCAAGACCAGGTTTTGAAGAGTGTCGCTCTCCATGCAAGGAGGCAGAAAACAAGCACATTTGTATGGTCAAAAGCAGCAGTGTAACTAATGACTATGCATACTGAGTGCTCCCTCTGTCCCCACTGATGGCAGAAAAAGTCACTGACAGAAATTAAGCTGGATCTTTTTTCACCTCAGAAAATTAAAAGGAAAATAATGAGTCTGCTGACACATAACCTGTGAAGAATGAGAATAGTGAAGAACAGCATATTAATTATTCAATATAAACTGTTCACCCTGCTCTTCCAGCAGGCACTGTCTTCTCCTACTCCTACTCTTTTTTGCTCTGCCTGCATCTGCCTGAAATCTTGACTGGACAATAGTTCAACTGCCCCCACTGAAACATTTTCCATCCACCTGTGCTTGTTGCCTTCATGGTTTAATATTCAGCATAATCATAGTTCAGCATTTTTTGTGCTTGTTTGGTGTCTACAAAGGCAAGATGCTGAGAAATGTGGAAAAGAGAAGAGCAGAACTGCAGGAAATGAAAGGTGGTGTGGAGCAGGGTCACCTGTGTGTCAAAATGCAGCTGTCAAAAACTTATGGGCCTGATCAAGCAGTACATTTAAACTCATACATGTGTCCCAAGAACTTCAGGGGGATAACCTGTGTGATTATGTTTTTTCATATAATTAAAGGTGTATTGGATTCTTTAACCTCTTTATAATCCAATTAGATAAATCCAATATGATATATCCAGTATGATATATGATATATCCAATTCAATAAATATTTGGCATTAGAAAAAATCCTGCAACCTAGCTTTTTTCTCAAAAAGCTCTTTGCAGTTGTAATAGAGGTGACTGATGTTTATGTTTTGTCCCTGAAGGCTGTTATTCATCAGTCAAATGAGAGACTCGCAGTTTGGAGCTGTTTCTATAAAACATTGCAAGATCATCTGTCCCCTCGAACAGTTAAAGTAACTGACCCCAGTCATTGCTCTGTTGCTGTCTGTCCTTGCCTACATGCCCTTATCAATCGTGCGTGACATGAAAAAGTGTATGAACTGACAACAAACCTGGGTGTGTCTCTTCAGCAGCATCACTTGAATGAGCTGCTCTGGCCATAAGACTTCTGTTTGTCTTCTGGATACAGGTAGTTCTGGGGTCTCACTGCACCTCATGCTGCAATTTCATGGTTTGTAACTACAAATAATTTGCATTTATTTCTCCCTATGAAGACAGTCAGCCCTACGTTTGCACGTTACAAAATGAACTCTGCTTTGAATGTGATTATTACTTGCACCAAGAGAGATACTAGTGTACACTACAATTGTGAAAGTGACAAATCACTGGGTGATGAACAACGACTTACTTCCAAATTGCTAGTTGCACCAGGTGTATTTAAGATCACTACCAGCTGGTTCTTTTGGTATTATTTTTTGGTTTTATTCTCAGAGGTTCTAAATCTCTGAATAAAACCAAAGTAGCCATATTGATTTTTCCAGTGTTAGAACACTTTCAGAAAAAGATTTCTCAGACTATTTCCCTGTTTCCAGGCAACCTTGCTGAGGAGAAAGATAAATTGAACATTGTGCTAACAGATTGACATAAAACTTTGACAGCTATTTTTAACAAATGTGAATCTAAAATACTGCGCCAAACAGCTTCATTCAAGATCTATGATCTCAGCTACTATAATACCTCTAATTTATTTCTTTTCACTTTTGCCTGACGCACACAATCCACAGAAAGCAATCCAGATCTGCAATTATTGGCAGGGTGATATGGGCAGGCATGGTGCTTACTGAAAAAATATCTCTGACAGCTTATTCCCCAAGCTGAGAATAATTTGGGCTAAAAGGACAAATTGATTGTGGACTTGAAGATAACTAAGAGAAAGTTTGTCTGGACAGAACAGAAATACTGCAATTTAGGGTTTTTTCTCTTTTATAGACACTCTGGAGCTCAGTGTCTTCACAAGTGTGATCAGTCATAGGTAGAGATAGGAGAACAGCTGTAAGTCCATTGTCAAGATCAAACAAAAGTCCTGCTTTGCTCCAACACAGAACAAACATCAGTAGGTGATTTACTACACCCACAGGACTGAGACCTGAAGACCAGTTGTTTGTGGGTAACTGATAGCAATCCCATTTGCCACTTCTTGGCCTGTCTAAGGGGCCAGGCAGGGCAAAATGGGGATCAGGATCCCCAGTTGTGGCTAAACTTCTCCCAGTTTTGTGACAACTACATCATTATCTTATATGAAAGTATTAGATAGTAGAGTATACTATCCTATATTAAAAACAAAATAATGAAATATAATACAATATTTTATTCTACTGAATATTTGATTCAAAAGGGTCAGTGGAATACTATGTATGGTACCTTAGTGTGGGCCTGTGGAGCAAGCACTTCAGCACAGGTTATCACTGCCAAAACTAGTGAGTCTGATTATCTCGATTCTCTACTGAAGGCAAAATTCCCATGAAGTAAACTTAATTAGCACCCATGAAATTCTGTATCTTCTGTATGCTGATATATGTAACTTTTAAGTCTAGCTAGGGAACAGTAAGATAAACAATGCAAATGCATGCAAATGAGCTAATAAAGATGCTGCTTGGGATCAGGAGTCAGTGAAGATAAATTTCACAAATTTTCCCAGTCTGTTTCTCTTAATATCTTCTCCCTGCTTTTGGTTTTTCGTAGTAAAATTCCTGGACTGCTCAGTATTTCGGTGTCTTACTTTTGTCTCAAATATGTTAGCAGAAGTTTGCATTTGGCCTGTTGAAAAGCAATTGTGCCCTATTATTGTGCCATGTTTTGGTAGACATTAGCTACAGGGCCTAAGTGGGGAATAATGCTTCAGAAACTAAGGTAATCTTGTTTATGAATTTCTGTGTTCTGATCAATGACACTTGATTGTGTACAGGTCTCCTCTTCCCTCTCCTGATGCAGCATTTCACAGCTGCAGATCCTGACACTTGGATGGGCCTCTACTTCTAATGTGCAAAGGTTCTCTGTTCATCTGGATCCCTCAGTTGACGGTAGTTGACACTTGCTCCCATCACTGTTTATATGTTTATATGTTATGTTTTATATGTTTTAAGAATGTTTTTTTCCACCTCCATTTTTCTGTGTTCATCAGTAGTTTGTTCATATTATTAGAGTGTTACATCTTTGTCTTCTCTTTCCTACTTCATGGAAACTAATTTGAAGTAATTGCTTCCAAGTAACAATGATTGAGAGAGTGTCTAATATGACCATCATTAAAAGGAACATGTTCTTCATTATTACAAGAGGAAAACACAGAGCTATCTTTTAGCCCTGGAGAATTTAAACCACTTAAAATAAGGGTCAATTTGGTGGCTATGGAAACTGTAACTATTCTGCTCTCTCATAAAAGGGATGTACCAGGCTGTCAAGTTGGCTGGGTAACTGCATCCTAATGCTTACCATGTTCCATTAATGAAAGCAGAAGTGTAAGCCAGATGTGAGGGCATGTTCTTTGGCAAAGCCTCTTCAAAGGATACACTGTCTAACAAGACAAAAGCAGCAACACTTTTGATGCTATTGAAGAGCACTGTTCTTATGATCACGACATGAACTCAGGAATGAGGACTCTTGCTTAAGTGGTAGGGCAGTATGAGCATCTGATGTCCGTAAGTTTTCAGGATGTGTGCTACAGAGAGGGATTTCATTGATCATAGTAGAATACTGGATGTCATTTTCCAAAAGCTGTGCTTTCATGTGAACATGGTAATATGGGGTAGTATATTTATGACTTATAATAAATAAAAAGTTAGTGAGTATCGTGTTCTGTCGCAGGTCAAAATAGAAGCTGTTAACAATCTGTTAATTGTTTCTAATACTGGGGAGAGGTTTTACATTTTTCTGTAAAACTGTAAAAGCTTTCCAAAACATTTTAAATGCATAATAGTTCTGTTTCAGTAGTATCATTTTAATTTTCAAAACATAAAAATAAATTGTGAGGAGTTGGAAGTGCAATAATCTTTATTATCTAATGTTAGTGCTTCCATGGACAAGCAACATGGTCTTTAACAAGAAAAGCACAGCCATAAGGTATTAACAGAAATTGCAAAAGCAAGAGACACCTTTACAGTCTGTGGAAATTCCTCGTCCTACATTTGGTATTAACTCATACATGCAGGTAAGTAGAATTCAAGGCCTCCCATCTCTTAAGTTTTGATTTTAGAATATGTAGCCTCACTTTCAATAGCTATGTGTTCAGTCCACAATTAAATACTTACTAGTCTTAGCCTTTTGAGGCATGGGTAATTCATATTTCCCTTTTAATGCCAGTGGAAGTTACTCATCACTGTTCTGTAAGAGTCAAAGTGCATGGTAAGTTCTGTATCCCAGTGGTACCCAGGATAAATGTGACTCAGTCTGGTTCGGTCCAATATTACCAGGAGGTTGTGCCTGTGCTGGCTGGCCCTCGCTGCTTGCCTGTGTGGTAGCACTGGTGTTTTCACCCCAGCGGCACCACAGGCTACCAGGATGTTACAGCTGAGGGCTTGGAGACAAGTCCAGGCATGCAGGAGCTCAGGTTTACCTTCCACTGAGAGGCTTCAAAGCGAGGTGAAGGAAAGGAGCCGATTCTGATGGAGGGTTTTGGTTCAGAGCTTTATTCTTGGCCAAGGGCCTCTGAGTCCGGTAACTGCTCCAAAAGAAATATCTACCACATGGCAGCCCAGGGCTTTTAACCAGGGGAGAGGGGGAGGGAAGGAACACAGGTAACCACCAATCAGGTATGGGAGAAGTGGTGTAGGGGGCGGAGGACATTTAGATGGCCCAATGTCACTCTGGGGGTGGGAAGCATCTTTTGAATCCTGCCAACCACTCGACGCCCTTCTGGAATGCCAGGGCTGGCAGGGGACAGGATGTGGAAAGGAGGAATGATTGACAGGCCTGACAGGGAATCATCTAAGGGCATCCTTAGATGCACCACAACAGTCTGGAGTGCTAGATGGCCTATGTCCCATTCCTTAGCAACATTTCATTTAGATAGACGTCTTCATTTTGGAAAAGTACAAGTGCCACGTTGAAATAATGCTTCATTTGCTGTAAATATGCTTCAAATGGGTCTGCTTCAAGTAATCAATTCAAGGTATGTAGGAAAATCGGGTTTCTTCTTGCACTACGCTGTCAGGAATAGAGAGGCCAGTGGGTGGCAGAGCAGCGCATTAAAGGGCAGGAATCAAGAAATCAAGCAGCACTGGTGAAGAATGAGGGAGCTCAGGCTGAGGCAGAAAGTCTCACATGAAACATGATGCTTAAATGCATCTGTGTGTCCGGGATTCACAGAAAATGGTACTTTGCTCTGAGCGACCAGGTTGTTCGTTCATTATTCTAAGATGGCTGCCTAATGCTTACTACATAAATTAGATTTTTTTAAAGTAACTCATGGTTTTAAGAGAATTTTCTTCTTTCCATGATTTACCCACTTAATGTGACAAAGAGATGGGCATAATAGTAGATTTCCTGACAATCTAAGGCAGAAAAATATCGTGAGATACTGTTCAGGCTTCTGGCAAATTGTCATATTCTGCATAGCATAGAGACCTTTCTCCAGGAGACTGTGCAGATAATCTTGGGCTTTTTTGTGCTGAGTGGATTAAAAGTTTTCACAAATATTGTCACTGAAGCATTAGATGTTAAATTAAGTGCTGATTTCCCTGAAATAAATTCCATTTTTGTGTTGAACTCCAAAAATAATAGTTTTTAGACACTCTTATCTGTATATCTGCAGAAGGGATATTTTCTTGTGGAAATCTGTATTTTTAACTGGTAAAAAAATAAAAAAAAACCTGCTCTAACTTCAAACATTAAAATATAAATATTTCTTTCATATCTTTACCACAGGCAACAGACTTCCTTCACCTCCCAAGTTCCATGGAAAATAGTACCTTGAGTCATAGTTTGTCTTTTTCTTTCTTTCTCTTGCTTAAAAAATTTTAATTGCTCTTACTACTATTCCCCACCCTGAAATACATGATATCTGGCAGTGTGTTTAATAGCAGAAAGGAAGAAGTTCAGTAGAAAGATTGAACTGGATGCATATAGCAATCTGAAATGCTTTTAAAGGGAGCAAGAAAAAGCACCTTTACTTTCACAGTTGAAATCATTTAATAGAGAAGTCTGTTCTGGTTTGGAGGAAAATCATTACTTGCGGAAGTAATAGAGCTGCCTTTCTGCATGGTGGAGCACTGACATTGTCCTGCACTCTTCTGTGCAAAAAGTGAAGAGTGGTATCTCTACTTTACCCTATACCTCTAGACAGTTGCAGTGCACACAGTGCAGCTGCAGCATACACGGTGGAGTGCTCAAAACAAGACTGTCCACATGCAAGTGGAAAATGCTACAAAAATTCTGTTTGTCAACATAGATCATGAGCAAAAACATGTCTTTGTAAAACAATTTCAGTAATGCTAAATGGTCCTTACCCAATATTTGTTTCTGAAGGTTGTTTCTGGACAAGGAGGATACTGTTTTTTTAATTTCCAGTGCAGAACATGTCCATTTCCAGTAATTCATGCCCTGAGAAATCCACTTACAGAGATCATTGTGAGTGAAATACACAAGTGTTCTTGGAAAGCAGCTGTGCCAGGCAAGAGTCTGTGCTATGTATTTAGGTCAAACTGTAATAGGAATTTCTAATTTCTCTGAAGATCTTCTAAGGAATCATTATGAAATATGGAAACAGATTTTTCTGGCTTGAGATAAACAAGAATTATATATCAGATAAGAACCAGAAAAATAATAATAATAAAGATTATTAAAACCCTAAGGAAAATAAGAAAATATCTGTAGGTAGAACATCACATAGTATATCATATCATATTTATTATATTAATTTTCTGAGGGAAGACTGGAACATATGACCTTGTCAATTGCCCACATTTTGAGATACAATGACAGTTTTGAGAGCCGAATTACTGTGGAAGATCCTGCACAGAACAATGCATATTGGTGATGAGAAAAGGGGACAGTTTGGAAAACATATATTGGTATTGTTGCCTGGGCAGAAGTCTCATTGTCACTTTGACAGACAAATCAAGTGCAGTAAAGCATAGCTGATTCATATCCAGGGGAAGGATGCAGTTTTAGAAAAAGCAGCAAAGTTTCTGTTTGGAAACCAAGAATTCCCAGTTTGTGCAGCTATGGCTGAACACAGCTAACTAATCCAGTTACATGGATCCTACTTAACCAAAATTCCCATGCTTTTCACTTTAAAGAAGTACAACTAATGAAGCAAGGCTTTTACCTTTGATGTTTCACTTCATTTAAGGTTCGTCAGACTCCTCTGAGAAGGGAGGCACAATTTATTAGTTAAAAACCTACATGGTCTGATCTGCAGTTCAGCTGAAGAATTTTATGCCACCTGCTTTCAGACTTTTAACACAATTGGCATATCTTACAATGATGCGTACAAAGAAAGAAAGAGTGCAACTTGAAGCCAGAAAATTACAATAATGTCTGAAAATACATGTTTATTTAGGAATGCAATCACACTGAAAAATTGACATAATAGAAACGTGTCCCTCTGGTATTCTGTGACTTAAAAATTATTTGTATATATTATTTGTATATCATCTTTGCCAATGGCAAAGATATGTTGTCATGACATTTCAGTTGTCCTTTTTCATTATCTTACTGCCTTTAGGCCATTTAAAAAACCTTCAATAAAAAAAACCAAAAACAAGCTCTGGACCATAATAGCATACTATACTTCATAAATGTTGCAGTTTTCAGAGATAGATAACTACTTGTATCATTTGTTATTCTAGAATGTGTAGAATCTGAGCAGAACATTTTAATTACTAGCTGAGTGCTTTGGTCTCCAGTTTGTAGTATGTCCAGTTGTTAATATATCCAATTTATCAAGATTGGAGATGCTCATAAAAGAATTCTATAGATATGTATTGGAAACATTAGAAGTTTTGTTTTTAATGTACCAAATGACTGCAGAAGGCTGCCTATGATTTGCTTTAATTCTAGATTATGAAAGTCAAGATATCACCCCCCCATAATTCCTATAGCATTAGTGTGTGTATTTTGTCATCTTTCTGAGCTGACAAGCATTTTAACCTGTATTTTGCAAATTGAAAAAAAGAGCTATTTTTTTCGAAACAGGAGCAATTACAGCTTTAAAAAGTCTAAAATGCTCTTCACCTTCTATTGCAACACCTAATAATCAACACAGCTCTTCATTTAACCTTTCCTGTACTCTGTCATGTGACATACAGAGGATAAACAGAACTGCCTTTATATTATGTTTCAGAAAACTTGCAGTGAGTTTCCCCAGGGCTGTTGGCAAGTCAGTCTGGAATATTAAAAACAAACTGCTGTGTGACACTAGAGAACAGATCCAATAGCTTTTGTCAGCTAACAGTCTGCAGCTAAAGTCTACTGCTGACATCCTGTTGCAGATTTTGAGGGAAGTTGTTACTTGGATCTGAGCATCAAGATTAAAAGGGACAACCCTGGAAAAAGCAGTCCACCATTTCAGTAACTGTTTCAAGGCCTGGGCTTACTTTGTCAAACCAAGACTAGTTTACACCTACAGTAGTAGGTAAAATTGGCCACAGACCATTTTCTGGCATTGAAGACAACAGGCATGGCTTGCCTAAATTCTTATAGCTGAGCTCCTTTATGCTCTGGAGTAGTTTGTCTTCATCTGTGGGGCCCCTTTAGAGAAGTTAATGTCCTATGGCTATTCCAAGACATGCCAAAATATTACTTTAGAAAGGACTAGCTGGTGACAGACAGCTCATGCGAATACCCAGACACATCTGCTCCAGCCTTGTTCTGAATACAAAATTTTCATTCAGGTCCCACTCTATATGTGGATATAATATATAGAGTGGTTGCAGCATAGATTGGTGGATTTAATATAGTGTTCCTTTCATTTTCTTTTACTTTTTTTTAAAGTGTAAGCTGAAGACTAAGTGTAAAAAGGAGCAACACTTACTAATCTTTCAATTTCTAACCTTTATAGTCAGACCGAATGTCACAAAAATGGCAACAAGAGCTTTTCGAAACATTTTCCCAGGGTAGGAGCTGCTTGGCTTTAAAGAGCAAGAGTGGCTATCTTTTCCTGTTAAAAAGCTCAAGGCAATCTTACACAATATTAAATCATAAAATTATGAATATGTAGATTTCAGATGGGTATATTGGGTCCTGTGTACTTAATTCCAGCCCTCTGCCAGTGGACATATTTCCCTCACCTTTTCAGATCTTTAGAAATAGTCCCTAAATCTGCCAGGCTAAAATACTGAGAATAGAATAGAATAGAATAGAATAGAATAGAATAGAATAGAATAGAATAGAATAGAATAGAATAGAATAGAATAGAATACAATACAATACAATACAATACAATACAATACAATACAA
>VZTB01018011.1:3064-23489 GCA_013397245.1 Thryothorus ludovicianus
TAATTTTATAAAATGCAGCTGAATTCCTTCGTGTTAATTTTTAATGATACTTCAGAAGGGAGGGTAGCACTTCAGTCTGGACTCTGACAAGCTAGCCATTTGCAAATAAATCAGAAGACAATCATTACGGCAGCAAGAACCAGTGAATGATGTAGTTTTGTTATTATTTGATGGGCCTCACACTCAAGTTCTCTATTAAAAATGAATGTATTCAAGAGGCTCTGCATTAAGAACACAAACAATTAAGGGCACTTCAGATGCTTTGCTAAGAGCTGCCATAGAGCTCAGAGGACTTTCATGAGAGATGCAGGCTTCTTTAGCCTGCTTTACCAAGGAGCCACAGAACATGGGGCAATTAGTCGTGTTTGTCTATGTTTGAGCAGCTTTCTGTGAAGTTTCCTTTGTTTATTCTTCCTCAGGATCTCTCTACGTGTCTCAAGATTAGCTGTTAGGTAATAGTTATGTTATATTCGAAGGCCTCTAGAAAGAGGAGATAAGTACTTTTATTTTAAGACTTTAAAATTCATGAGCCCCAGGTCTGGGGGGGCTTACTCTAATGACACCAGTTACTGATGTCTAGTCTTGATTTTAACAAACTGTCCTTGACTCTTTCAGAAAGGGGTTTTGCTTTCCAGAATGAATGTGTATATGAAGGCACACGTGCATGCATACTCAAGGGTATTTCACCTTAAAAAGCAAATGTACATTGTCTATTGAACTGTTGCATTTACATTTAAAGAAACAAATGTCCCTTTTTCCCAGTTCTGAAAACAATCTCTTGCAACTCTTGATCTGCAAAATTACATGAACTGTGCATTAAAACCTAAATTTCACAGCTTGCTAGACAAAAAAATATTTTTTAATGTTTGTGAATGAAAATATTTTTTATGTAATATTAGAGGGCTCCAAACAGGAGATGCATGAAATTTCATAGTAGATAAATAATTTTAAGTACTTCAAACATGTGTGNTGTACATTTACATTTATCTGGCACTGTAGTTGAATTAAGGTTCATATATGGTCATCAATGATTCCCAGCTTTGGTAAAAACAAACTAAGAATACAGTTTGTTTTTTTTTTTCCTGTTCTGATGCTAAATCAGTCATGGTAGTACTGAGACAATAATTTTAACAGAAGTTTGGTGTGGAAAGGGGGAAAGTTGATCATACTTTCATTTTTAGAATAAATTTAATTTCTCTCATTTTAAAATAAATCTAAACATCTAAACGACCTTCATTGGAAGGCAATAATACCCTGATGCATGTGATACTGCATTCTTTTGTCCTACTGTTTGGTGTCATATATACTGTGTTATCACAGTGTAGCTCAGGTATTTGGGACTTGGGGCCCAGAAAAATCCAGTAATATGAACGACTTGCATGTTTTAAAGACTGTATTAAAAAAACTATTGCATTTTGTTTCCTTATAGGAACAATAAGGACATTTACCTCAGAATAGGGAGGCTTGTGTAACCCATACAGGCCAAAGAACTTTTCAGTAGACACCAACTGAGTTTCTTACTTTATTCTTTCTCTGTCCCCTCTTGTCACCTGCTATGGTTCATACTTGTTCTTGCCTGAAAAGCAAAGTTAATCCCATTGGTCTAGGGCATTTAAGTTCTTGGATCCTTAACATTTTAGCTAAACATCAGCCAAACAGATTGCTATGCAGCAGACTACCTTTCCACAGTACCCTGCTTTCTGGAGAGATACTCTAGCTATGTGGGAATGCCCATTAGTATGTGTGTTTGGTTTTCTTTTTTCTTTAACAGAGAAATACCAACAGATTTGGTATTAGTTAAGTTTGATAACCAGACTTAATAGTTAAGCTGGTTAACTTCCAAGTATTGACTTTGCTATTATGTATGTAGTACCAGTACTAAAGGCTAAACAGATAATTACAGATGTTTTATGGTTGTGGCTCAGGCGGAATGGAAAAGACCCCTGTGGTACTCTGTGAAATGATAGTTGAAAATAGGAATATGTTCACCTTGTTGCAGGGGGTAAAGATTTCCTGTAAAGCAACTGTCACTTCATTGCCCTTAGTTAAGGGTGACCTTTTAATCCTAGGAAGAAACCATCCCAAAACTACTTTGGAAGCTTCTGCAAATAGATTGGGTGTGTCAAATATCAGGCTTTGGTCAGGTGGAGTGCTTCATGTAAGAGAGATGAGGTGTTTTGCAGGTCTGGATGCCATCATGTATTTTCCCTGTGTCTGTCAGAGGTTGGGAAGGAGGTGCTAAAGCTTGCTAATTAGAACCCAAATCACCTGTCTCCCGAGACATAAAACTAGAGGGTGGATTTTGAATTCCAATTATTATGTGACTGGTGTATAAAGATCAACATATCACAGTGTCTTCTTAAAAAATGTCAGAATTATGGGAAGGTTCATGAAAAGGCTTGGCAGAGAGTTAACAGTTTTTGTCTGACTTAAGTGAGTTTATCTTTGCTCAGCTTTAAAACATGTCATTTCACAGATAATTCACAGTAGTGACCGCTTGTTTCTTCTATCCTGAAACATAAAAAAAACCCACCCAATTTACCAAGAAATATTTTTATGGGTTACTTGTACAACAGAGATTGACAGGAACTGTTCAGTGTCTTTTACATAAGGCGTGTTCTTGTTTGCTGATTTTGGTTTTGTGCAACTGTGCTACAGTGACTGAAATAATTGTTTTTAAGGAAGACTGAGGAAATTGTATAAGTTACTGAGGGTTAACTATAATAGTGGTTCTGAATTATGGAGAAATGTGTAGGTCTGCAAGGCTGTAAACACAGATATCTAACACTGAATAATGAGAGGAAAAAAAAAAATCCCTTTAGGCTGACATGCCAAAAATGGGAGACACAAAAGTAAAAGATATATAAAGCTTTTGAAAAGTGGGACTCAGACTCTTTGTCCTGCTGTAATATCTGTTGATTTCACTGAAGGATTGTTCCATTCTTTACTGGTTCCTAACCTTGTTCTCCTGCTGGTCATGGTTTCACAAATTTGCTGTTATAGACTATCACCTTTTCTGATCTGATTTTTTTCCTTATTTGCGTTCTTTTAATTCTCTTTCAGTATGGATTTTAGAAGTCTGTACTTTTTGTCTCCATTCTTCCCTACTTCTGTTTTAGTATTTCTTTTGTATTCCTGATGGTTCATTTCTGTCATTTTATCTTCTAATAGGCAGATAAAATTCATCATGGGAAAGCATTTTTCTTCTACACCTGTTGCCTTCATGTTACGCTGCTTGATAATTGAGCAATAATAAATCAACCTTTTAAAAGGCTTTATCTTGAAGTTAATGGATTTCAAAAATGCTCTGCTTATTAATGAACTATATACAAGGACCAGATTTGTGCCTAAATGAGTATACAGATAAGGTGCTTTAGACATGGCAGATGTCCTAGAGTAGCTAACGAAATCTTTCCTTGTCTGAGCTTATATATTAAGTATTTATATTTGCAGTAGTATGAAAAATGGGTATTTTTTTTGTTACTTTCTTCACTGAACTTAATATAATCCTGTATACTAGTTAATATATGTGTAACCCTCTAAAATACAGTTTTTAATCAAAATACTTTTCCTCTGTAGACAGAAATTGCGAAGAGATTGAATACAATTTGTGCTCAAGTCATCCCATTTTTGTCTCAGGAAGTAAGTAAAATTGTTTAGCTGTTGAAGTACAATTATGTTATTTTTCTGTTTGCAAATTAGCTAGTTTTAAGATGTTAATTTTATCACAATACTCAAATGTAAGGAGCATCTGTTATAGCTGAAGTGTGCAAAACCCCTACTAATTTGATCTAACAAATCTGGGTTCAAACTAGTGACTATGGCTCAGCCTCATTCATTGCCTGAGGAGAGTGGGAGTCTGTAATAAAGTAGCAATACAAGAAAATGCTTTCATTTCTAATCATACCAATTGTTTATTAGATATTCAGTTGTCAATTGTAGATCTAGTGAAATAAGCATGCTTATGTTCTCTACATAGTTTATATCAAAGGTGAGTGTTTAGCTCATATGCAAAACACTATTTAAGTTTGTAAGTCAACATTGTTCTGAATGATTGTGATTTTAGCATGTTGTGGGCAGTTGTGTTACATTTTGAAGCTTATTATTTTCAAACTCTATATTTGTACAAAGGAGATTTGTAATTCTTGATTTCAGTGGTCAGTTTTCCCTGTTTGAAATTTCTGTTGGTCTTGCTGTGTGGGCACCGAGTCTGTAAATGTTAAAATTGAAACTAATGTAAAGTTGAAATCATTACCCTGTCAGCTCAATTAAAAATTACTATTCATTTGCCAGAAAACTAATAATGAAGGTACTTAGGGTAAGAGATAAACTGGCTGCCTTCAGGTCTCTTCTTTCCCTTAGGACAGGTGGAAAACAGGGCATTATTACCTTTTACCTGCATGAGATGTCTTGCAAGGGGTAGTGTGAGCTTCTGCATACAAACTGGTTTTTCAAGTATTTGTGACCCTGGTTTGGTATGGTGTGGTAATACCTTAACAAAAATTCCACTTTATACCCCTTCTTCTTTCAACAGCATCAGCAACAAGTGGCCCAAGCTGTAGAACGTGCCAAACAAGTGACCATGGCTGAATTGAATGCCATCATCGGGGTACGTGGCCTTCCAGGTCTACCTCCTACAGTGTGTATAACTTGCTTTCATATCTTACTGCTTTGCTATTTTTAAAATAATAAAACTTAATGTTTTGATATCTAACACTGTTTTGATATCTAGTACTGCTGAAGTGCTTTTTCTTCATTTAGGTTTTAACAGAGATAAAGGTAATGGTTTATTTTGTCAGAATATAATTTTGTCCAGCAGTGCTGCATTTAACAAAATTTTTTCTCCAAGAAATACAGTTTTAGGAGACTTGCTTGTTTATTTATTGGTATTGTATGTCAGTTAAGCTAGATACTTTTTCCTCATGCTTTTGTGACACTTGAGTTCTTGGAGCTTATACAACTATTCATTCTTCTTTCTTTGCCTTTCTTGTGGATCTTTCATGAATTTTAAATTAGCAAGCTACTGAATAGAAACTTCACTTGCTTTTGAAGTAGTATTAATTGTCTGACACAGTGTTCTAATAGCCTTTCACCAAGAATGTGCTTTTAAATATGCTAAAAAAGTTAATACTACTTGCTTGTGACTGGTTGTCAATCACAAGTCATTTGCTTTGTATTAATGAACTTTTTGAATCATACATTCCTTCCACTGTATGAGTTCATTTCCCCTGCCACTAAGTCTGGAATATTTCTCATGTTTTCTGCCCTTCCGACTAAGCGAAAGAAGTAGCCGAAACAAGAACCTGTCCTTTCTGATTTTATTCATATGTGAGCGCCTTGAGCGGATTCAAATTACTCATTTATCAATTTATGTTAATTGCTTGTGAGAAGATGCCCTGCTGGTCTTTATAGTTCTCTCAGACACTTTGTAATGATAATTAGACATGCTGCTGTACGGATTAACAGTGCCATAGTCCAATGACGTCTACAGACAATGGAACCAGTTAATCCATCTGTGCTTAAAATTACATCCCAACTGGAGATGGAAAAAAAAAAAATAGGAGTGAGGGGGGATTAAAAGAATGAGCCTCAGCTTGAAAATGCTCCTTTCATCAGTTTCTCAATTGCAGATCTGCAGTCGGTTTGCCTGTGGTAAGCTATTGGCAGTCAATTAGGTGAAATAAACTGGGAGGGTGACCTTCATTTCCTTTTAATAGCTTTTCCTCCCTGAAATGGGGAGCTTCAGTGGATTTTCAGCTTAAATTTTATTCAAGCTGCTTTATTACACTTGACAGATTAGCTTTGCATAAACATACCCCCCCTTCAAATCTGTGCTGTTTTTCCTTCGAATCAAATTTTGACTGTTACTTAGTTGATTTGCTAATCACATCTTAGAAACCCACACAATTACATCTGTATTTGTCAGAATCTCCTCAATGCTTTGCTTGTGTAATGAATTAGTTTATGAATACCTGATTTGATCTTTGAAATACACCACATGTACATTTGTGGTGTTCGATTAGCAAAGATTACAGAACCGTACTTTCTTGCATTTTTTAAAACAAATTGCTTCTTAAGGATGAAAATGGAATGGAAAACCCTTCGTTATGAGCTAGTTTTGAAGAAGAAATGTTTTAAAAGATTCTTTCTCACCTTAAAATAGTGCTACTTAGACAAACTAAATTTTGCTATCTCAAGCATATTGTCTGCTTTTTCTGAAGTCCACACAATACAATCTGAAAAGCCATAGGATCTACAAGTACCACATGCAATTTAGGACTTTAGGGTTTTTGGGGGAGCAGGGAGGCAAGCTCTTTGGAAGCAGGAATAGTAGGCTTTACCATTTTTGTTGTATAATTATCTAAGATTTACCTGAAGTAATATTTTCCTGTGTCATATGAAAGACTTCTGAATGGTGCCATACAGATCAAAAACT
The DNA here is from genome assembly GCA_013397245.1 of Thryothorus ludovicianus. Taxonomy (NCBI): domain Eukaryota; kingdom Metazoa; phylum Chordata; class Aves; order Passeriformes; family Certhiidae; genus Thryothorus; species Thryothorus ludovicianus. Next base: position 9,501 of record VZTB01018011.1, read on the forward strand.
GTGAGTGAGGAACTTAACATGCTGTGCACAAAATTTGTTTGACCGTGTGGATGCATGCATTTACATAATGCCAAAATTAGATGTATGTCCCAGTGATCTCTTACAGTCTTATTAATCAATAGTTACCTTGTGCTGCACAATAAGTTTCATGCTCTGACATATGCTTGGTTTTGTTTGAAAGGGACGGTGTATGTCCTGGAAAGTCTGAATAGCATAAAATCAGGCTGACAATTCAGTGGACCTTTACTCCCCCTCACTGAGCACTCAGGGTGTCAAGCCCTTTCCCCAGAGGGGAGGACACATCAGAAGCCTGTCTGTTCCTACAACCGGCAGCTGCACTGAGGGTGAGCACGGCGCAGTTTGATAGCAGCTGTCAGTATTGTTCAGGGGCCTGACTTAGCGTAAAGAACAATGGAAGGGCCATGCTGCTAAAGTGCATGTCTTTCAAAATAAGAAAAGATATAGTAATTTAACGGTTTAGACACCTATTATAGGCATGAAGGATCATCAAACTTCTTTTCAGGGTGCAAATAGGCTGGACCAATCTGTAACAGTAGAAGATGCAATCCGAGGGGCTTCGCACTACCTAAAATAAATGCATATGATAATTCTTGTGGATAGGAGGAAAATTTTGTTTTGCTAGCTGGTACTAACTTGCCTGTTTTCTCTGGACTAAATAAAATTCTGAATTTTTGCTAGGATTTGCCTTTTTCCCCTCTTCCTTTCTGTCCCTAAGGGCCGTTGTTTCCTGACACCAGATGATTCAAGAATTTCCCAATAGGCTTCCTTCAGTTAGAGAAATTGCTGTTACTCCTGTGCAGTATGTTAATTCTGGAAGGGAACAAAGACTTTTTAATTACTGGGAATAATGTTTTGAAATACAAAATGATTTTGAACTATATTATTTTGTACTTTTTATTTCCAGTTGAAAAGAGGGAAGCCTATTTGAGGACAGACTATGAGGATAGAGACTTGCAGTCTCACAGGACTGGGATTTTTCAGAGAATTTGCCTACAAAATTTGTGCTTTGGAATAGGTGTATATTAAGCATGTACAAAACAGAATGAATAAATTGACACTTTTTTTAAGAAAGTATTATAGTTGGACTCAGTGAGCTTGCAAGCAGTGCTAATCCTCTGTGTTGATTAAAAATCCTTACTTCAGGAAAAAACGCTGGATGATGTTTGGTTATTAACAGTCATACTCTTAGCCTTACATGTTGTTGAAGGCTTTTACTTTAAGCCATGGGGTAGCAGTATGGCTAAACAATTTCCATTCAATTTTTTTTAAAAATAGGACCATTTAATATTTAGTATATTAGAGTAGAATGAAGTAGCAATTTTGCTAGATAAATAATGAACAAAGTAGAAACCCTAACTAAAAGGATAAGTGCCGCCATCAACTCCCTGGCATTGCATGGCTGCCGACAGTGTCCACTTCTGTGGTTAAGGAATGATCTAGATCATGGTATGAAAGAACTAGGTAGACTATTACGGTTTAACTTAAAGGGTTGTTTTGGTTTCTTTGTGGGTGGTTTGGGGGTTTTTGTGTTTTGTTTCATTGTTTGCTTGTTTTTCTGTGGGGTTGTTTTCTTGAGATATGTCTCTAGAAAATAACAGTTTCATGTTAGGGAGTATAAGTGACAGTTAAATTGGTATGTCTAGGCGTGAACAATGCAAGATTAGATTTACTTTCTAATCAATAAACTACTTTTGTGAGAATATGCAAATATCCGAATGAGAAATACAGGCAGCAATCTGTAAACTTTCTTCAGCATTGCTTTTGTGATGCATGATTTCTGCATACCACTGAGAAGCCAGGTATGTCTTATTTTTCCTGTTGAGGTGTGTTGCTAATGATTTAGTGAAATATGTATCTTTTGGGCTGACAGTGCTCCTGAGACAGATTGAGTTGTTGGCCTCTGAGAGGCCTCTCCACTGTTGCATGAGGTGATTGGCTAAAGGATTAGCAAGATGTGGGATTATTTTTTCTCTCTTGGCTGTGGTTGCCAGCTATCTCTGGGATTGTAGTGTGTGAAGCTTAAGAGGATGAGGTTAACCTCTTGAGGGTTTATTCTTATGAGTGTGTAGTTAATCCTTAGAAAGCCTATAAATAACTAGGCTGTATGTTTCATTATAAAATAGAAATACAGACTAGAGCAGAAATGAATGCAGAATTTAGTGCAAGGGAAGAGCTAAGCAGCTGTAGCATTACTTTAGATCCTTCTCAGCCATGATCTGCATTATGTGCTGAGGGAGGGGAAATTGCCTACTTCTTTTAAATTAAATAAAATGAGATCGAGTGAACACAAGACACTCTCCTCACTTTTAGCATAAATTCTGTAACCCCAAGTCTAAATTACTGGACTCTGGCAATAGGCGCTCTATTGTGTAGCAACATCCTACATGTTATGTTATTCTTCATATTTTAGAACACATAGAAACCTTAGTTTTATCCTAGGATTCATGGCAGCTACTTTTAGAATACAAAGGCTCCTGACTTACCAGTTCACCAGTTTAAAGTAAGGGAGGAAGGTATTTGGCAGGATGATAGTAGTCTCAAAATACCAGTCCCCAAACAATGGTCAGATTTTTACTGTTAGTGCCACTAAGGTTGGAGGAAAAATAAGGAAGTAGTATTGATGTATACTGGTAGATTGACCTAGTCAAAAGAGAAAATCTGGGAGAAGATGTGTAAAATATGAAAAAATCATGTTAACAAACTTGGTTTCCTCTTTACACCCCACCCCCACACACCCACTCTCTGTGGACTGATGGGAAATGAAGAATCTTGGAGCTGCAGTATAGAGGAAGGTAGTATCTAAACAAGACAGTTTTCTGCAGAAGGTGGTATTCTCAGTCATTCCAGAGTGCAGGCAAGATTGCATCTGAAAGTCAAGTGGAATTGTATTGCAGGCCAGACCTGCCTTGTCTTGCAAGGCTTTATGTGGGGTGAATGGAAAAAGCTTCACTTTGGATCATGCCCAAACAGAAAAACAAAAGAGCTTCAGGTTGCTCTCATCAAGATCTAGTATCTAAATTACAAGTCGAAGGTGTGACCAAGTATACAAATTTGTGAAGCCTAAGAACTTTCAGGAAAGGAATGGAAGTATGATAATTGAACAAAAATATTATTAGCTAGTGCTAAAACCTGAAGATATGTAGCTGAAGCTGTGAATGCAGAGAGAAGGTAGATTCATATGAGATAACATGTGAGGTATGAAATGTGATTGCTAGATTCCTTTTTACTGAGTGGGTATTGGGGATATAGCATGTACACTTTGAATTCTGTAGAGCTCAAAACTGGTCTGTTTTGCAGCAGAGGTGAATAATAAGTTTGGAAAAACATGAGTGATAACAGTGAACAAAAGAAATTCTACTTGGAACATGTGGTTTCAGGAAGGGTTAGATAGAAGGATTTGATATTGAAGAGTTGATTGATTCATTTTGTGTACTTGGCTTTGAGTGATTTGGTTTAGACTGGCTTAGAGAAAATGGTTTTGGTGGAATATAAGGGACTGATGTTGGATACAAATACTGGAATAGTGCAGTTGAAAGCAAGAATGTGCAAAATATGTTTGGAGCAGTATGCATGTGTATTTATATGTGTAGTTGGCACAGAAGGTAAGCTAATTCTAGAGGATAGTATTACTTTTTAACTTATTATTAATCACTATTAGAAAGTGATTCAATTCACCTCTCTTGATCCAAGCACATAGGCAGAATAGTTTACTTTGTTTGAAGATAGTGATAACGTGGATAATCCTCATAAAAACTTAAGTTATTAAGTAAAAGGAGACAAAATGAAGATATGTACATAATTTTCCTCTCTTACAAATGTCTGCTTTGCTTTCATACTTAATGAGATATGTGGGGGAATTGGAGTAGATAGAGTCAGTAGGCTGAGATAAAATGTTATGTAACCTTCAGTGCTTGTCTGGAAAGTAGCTGGAAATATGGTATGTTTGGAGGAGGAAGGAGTTGGGTGAGAGAGGTGAGTTGGTTGGTGCAGACAAAAGAAAAATTCATCTTGGGCTGCGTATGAGGAGAAATGATATGTAAAGAAGTTAGTTGAGTATGGACAAGGGATGGTTATATTTTTGGACTTGTCCCATCCTAGTGTGAGTAGGAGTAGAAAAAGTTGTTGGGAGTTTGTATGTTGGATGACGTAGGTTGGACTATTTTGCAGTAAAAGTGGTGCAAAGAATGAACCATACAGATTTTGAGAAGGAAACACTGATAAACTGAGGTGGACTAACTGCCACTGTGTGGATGGGAGTGATGTGAACTGGACAGGCAAAATATACCTCTAACTAGGTGCCAGTGTCAACAATGGAGTCACTGGGGCTAGGAAGATGCAGAGGAACATATAGGGGATACAAGTACTGTAAATATTAAACATTGGAAATGTACAAGAAAACAGCAACCTGCTTGCTGTGTTTTTCATGGAGGAAGATGTACTTGAGACTGTGGGAGGACTGGACAAGAAGGTTGCTTTCATTACTCTTGCATAGAGAGAAGCTAGCATAGGCAGTTAGGATAACTTTAGGAAATAGTAACAGCGTGACAAAGACACAGTTTTCACAGCATTTTGCTTAACTCTTCCATATACATAAGAGTTTGTTTCAGTTGCAGAATTTCTGTTATCTAGTAACTGCATTATTTTTGAATTTTTCAGATTACTTGCTGAACTACCAAGGTCGCTATCTTGTATAATAGTTAATTGCCTGAAATTAATACTCAACTGCCTGAAACAGTATCTAGTACTATTTATAAAGTTGCTGACTAACTGGCTCTTCAGATTCAGTACTTACCAGCAGCAATAGTGAGAAAGTAAAAGCAAGAATTAGCAACAGTGTTTAAATGCTTGTTCTGAAGTTCAGAAGTAACTGTTTGGTGTGTTGAAGTCATTATGGAATGTAGAGAACATGCACAAGATTTTGGTCTTGGCTTGGAACACTAAATAAAGATTGATGCTTTTCTTATGACTATCATATTTTCCATGTTTTGGTGTCTCTGAAATTTTGTTTTTGTAGTTAATAGCTAGGACAAAAGGGTAGTGAGTGTAATTTCAAATCCTCTATTTAACTTCTGGCTTTTAATTGACAAAAAACCTTGCTACTTAATCATTTCTGTCATGTTCAGCAAGAGTTAAATTTCTGGAGACTAAAAGAGCCTGGAAGGAAAATAAATACTTTTTAAGATAATCATACGTCAGTAATAAAACCCTCTAGAGTAATATCTGTAAGTCACTTCCAAATAGTAGGTGCATGCTTGAACTAGTTGTTTTTGGCAGCTGTACAGCAGGAGCATGCTTTTGAAGTGTTGTTGGATGATGGTGGTATGCCAACAGTAGCTAAAAAGGCAATACATAGATTTGAGGTTAGAAGGTGAGTAATAGCAGGAATTTATGGTCGCCGCAGAAATGAAATGTGCTGGCAGTTTCTGCAGAGTAGAAGCAGTGTGTGCTGACAGCTTCATTCTAGAGACTTCAGGCTCGCATCTGAGTCTTCAGAGAAGACAATATGTATTTGTCTAAAATTAAAGAACAGCTTTGTTTTTGAACTGAGTTAGACCAACAGTGATAAAGGAATGTGAATGGTTTCAGAAAGCCAGCCTTTGACATGTTTGGACCAGGAGATTTTTAACACAGTCATCTTCTGTGACTTTCAGGCTGTGGTTCTGAGTTTGTTACTTACTTTTAGAGTCTTGGAAGTCCTTTGGTGGAGACATGTTTTCCTGACCAAGGATAATTTTTTCTGTGGTGACTCTGACTTCCTGTCCTGTGGCATCTGGCTTTCACAAAGGCTTGTCTGGCTCTAACATTGTGGCAGTCCTTTTCTCCTGGTTGCCTTCAGCTTTGCTATTTGTCCCTTATTTCTTCAGAATTTAGCCTAAGAAAATAAAAAAAACCAACATAATTTTATCTAAGTTTAAAAAAGGGCAAATATCTAATACAAGGGCCCTTAAAACATGGTCTTCTAATTAATTTCTATTTGTGTTTTGTTTTGGTATTTTTTTTTGCTATGAACTGTTTGAGACAGGAATTATTCTTAAACAACCCCGGAATATACATTTTTAACATGGACAAACACACCGAAAAAATCTGTATTTTTAAAAATAACTATAAACAGTCAATATATATATAACATAGACTGAACAGTACATGTAATGTATAGTATATGTTGTATGCAACAGTATATTAGTGATATATTAAGATGTAAAATACCACCTTTTACATGAAACAGAGTGTGCTTGTACATACATAAAAGGTTTTACTGGCTAAAGTGTGGGCTGTTCGTTGTCTCACTCTACTCATGCTTCAGTGGGTCTGCACGTGGTACAGAGTTTTAGGTTGACTTGTGTTGCCTAAAAGGACAGAGGAAGGAAGGAAGAAAACCCTTTTCTGTTGGCAAAAGCCTTTGTGAGAGTGCAGCTATAGTAGTGGAGTGTTGATGCACCTTGGGGAGAAGATGTCACTGAACTGGAAGAATTCCATCTGCTGGCGATGCCCTGCGTTCTCACTGCAGGGCTCTGCCTGCATGATGTGGGATGATCCGCAGAGGCTCCACAGCGCAGAGAGGCTGCTAGTGGAGACCTACTGTGGTGAAAACGCCACTCCTGCTGGCAGAGCTGCATAATTATTCCCTCTCTGATAATGGGAAATCCTGCCATTTGCGAGTTATCTCTAAAAATTTGTTAAATAGTTAATTGCTGATCATTTTAGTGGAAAAAACAGCTGATGGGTTTATTCACTGGGTGCTATGGCGAATCCTTTGGGTGGGGTCACCCACACCTGTCATTTGCTGTTTACAAAAGTGATCTGAAGTGTATTATCTCTTACCTTTCTAATTCTGGTGCCTGGGCATGCCCTTGAAAATACCAAAAGGAAAGGCAGTGAAACCTGAAGGCACAGGCAAAGATAAGAGTTGCTGCTCAGATTTGTACTTAGGGAAAGATAAGAGTCCTTTCTCCCTTGTGATGTGTAGTGGTAATGTGGAAACTAATCAATAGTTAATAAGTTACCCTCGAATATTAATTTTTAAATGATTTTTGAATTATATTGGAAAGCATTGAAGACCTGTTTCTTTGTTCTCTAAGTGCAAAACTAACTACAGTGTTAAAATTTAAGCATGGGATCTTATGACTCAGCAAAAGTACTGTGTGTATACTGGTACTGACTGTGTAATTAAGAACAGCCCAAGGTTTTCTGGTGTTGGAAGATTTATTTTTTTTTTTTTATTCACATTGAAAAAATGCAAAAATTTCTCATAAACGTAGAAAATATTTCAGAGAACAAGCCAAAGAATACATGTACTGAATCAGAATCAAAGAATAGGTATGGTTGGAAGGGACTGAAGGGAGTTATCTGGTCCTTCTTGCTCAAGCCAGGTCATCCCAGAGCACATGGCGTAGTACTGTGTCCAGATGGTTCTTGAATAGCTCCTTTGAGGGAGACTCCAGACTTTTTTGGCAACCTGTGCCACTGCTTGGTCACTTGCACAGTAAAGAAGTTCTTCCTTGTGTTCAAGTGGAGCTTCATTTTTTGCAGTCATCAGTTTGTGCCCATTGCCTCTTGTGCTATTGCTCAGCACTCTTGAGCAGAGCCTGGATCCACCCTCTTGACAACCTCCCTTCAGATACTCAGACGTTGATGAACACCCATCTGTCATCTCTTTTTGAGGCTGAACAGGCCCAGCTCTTTCAGCCTAACCTTATATGAGAGGTGCTCCATTTCTGTAATCATCTTTAAAAGTTCACTATGTGAAGGCTTCACTGGGGCTGAGTAGAAGGACAGGATCACCTCCTTTGTCCTGTGGGCACTGCTCTTCCCAATGCACCCCAGGATCCCATTGGCCTTCTTGGCCACCAGGACACGCTGCTGGCTCATGGACAGCTTGCTGCCCACCGGGACTCCCAGGTCCTTCTCTACAGAGCTGCTTTCCAGCAGATCAGCCTAAGCCTGTGCTGGTGCCTGGAGTTATTCCTTCCCAGTTCAGGACCCTGCATTTGCCTTTACTGGATTTCAGAATGTTCCTCTCTGCCCATCTCTCCACCCTACTGAGGCCTTTCTGAAGGGTTGCGCTATGGGGTATTGGCCACTGCTCCCAGCTTTGTGCTGTCAGTGACCTGCTGAGGTGGCACCTGTCCCTTTGTCCAGGTCACTGAGGAACAATACTGGGGTTATTTTTTATGTTGGGGTACAGGTTTCCAGCTAGGCTTTGTGTTGTTTTGAAGTAGCTTCATGGATTACTTTGAACATGTTGCTGGACATTCTGTAACTTATTTTTTCTTTTAACAGTTAAAGTGATACAAGGACTTACTATACTTCTGAGCACTGTATTGGAACACTGAAATGCAGCTTTTTGGTCTTGTTTCAGTTACCTTAGAGAGGAGATTTATTTGTGAAGAAATGACTGTTTGGGGAATGTGTGTGGCAAGCTGCATTTATCCCAGTATAGTATCAGTTTTCTGTTTTATGAGAGGCAGTTTATGAAACCTTTTACTGCTTAAAAATTGTTGTTGTGCAGTTGATACTTATTAGTGAGGTTTGCATCATCTAAACAAGTGAAAACAGGAAATGGGAAAATTTTTGAAGAGTTTTCTGTTCAGAAATGTAACAAACCTGAGTTAACTTACATCTTCTTTCTGACTTGGATATTTCCTTTCTGACATAAATTCTCTTCCCAATAAAGTTGTGTAGTTTCATTTGCTTTTTTTGTGGGTGTGGAAAATCAATGTGAGGTCCCCAAGACACCCTATACATCCCCTTTAATAAAGCACTAAATAGGAACGGGATTTTACCCATTAGACTGGACTTTAAATAATCCTGCCACTGCCACACAAATTCTGTATATGTGAAATATACAGCTTTGAATAGCTTTTGCCAATGTTGTCCTTTTATGAACTTAAATTTCTGTAGTACAATGACATTTCATGTGGTTTATGGATGGAAGAGACTTGCTGAAGACACTATTCTTTGTTTCTTGAGGGATATTCTCTTCCTGTGTTAGGCATTGTGGCTTGTTCACATGAGGGTAGTTTTCAAACAACTTCTACAAAGCCACATAGTTGGCTCATTAGCTAGACATGTAGTGGCGGGCACTTTAAAGTCTGTTTACTGTCGTGGTGTGTGGCTTTCTTCCTGTCAGAATAAAGTGTTTAGGAGATGAGGAAGCATGGGATCCAAATTCACCAAAATAAATATTTCAAAGGAAGTCATTAGAAAATTAAGAAATTAGAGTAGTACCTGATTCATTTTTCTAAAGAGCATTTAAACAGGCAACAGTTAGCAGTAAGAATTGGCACATGGCCTAGTGTCAGGCCTGTCACTTGCAGGGGGGCTGCAAAGATGATTAAGGAACTGAACATCCCACATATGAGGAAAGGCTTACAGACTCGGGCCTGTTCAGCCTCGAGGAGAGATGACTGAGAGGAGCCCTGATCAGTGTCTGTGAGTATCTGAAGGGAGGGTGTCAGAGGATAGATTCAGGCTCTGCCTGGTGGTGCTGAGCAGTAGGACAGGAGGCCATTGTCACGAACTGACCAAACTGATGCACAGGAAGTTCCATTTGAATATGAGGAAGAACTTTACTTTGTGGGTGACCTAGTGCTGGGACAGTTTGTCCAGAGAGGTTGTAGAGTCTCCCTCACTGGAGATATTCATGAACTACATGGACACAATCCTGTACCATGTACTCTGGGATGACCCAGATTGAACAGGGAGGTTGGACCAGATGTCCCCCTATGGTCCTTTGAAGCCCCAGGAATTCTGTGATTCTGCAGTCTGCGAATCATGAAATCGAAAGGCTGGAAGAGACCACTGGAGGTCATCTGATTTATTTGCTCCTGTTCAAACAGGACCATCTAGGGTCAATTATGCAGTACCATGTCAATACAACTTTTGAGTATGTTCAAGGATGGAAACTGCAAAGCTCCCTGGGTAGCCTGTGTGAGGACTCGGTCAAAAATGAGTGTGTTCTAATGTTCAAGACGAACCTCCCATGTTTTAGTCTGCAACCATTGCCTTTTGTCATTGGGCCATACAGGGATGAGCTATAAAGGTATGAGTCTGGGGTATGTCATATGAGATGGGGCAGAGAGACCTGGGAGTATTTAGCCATCTCTAGACATACTGTTGGATGCTCTTTATTTTATTCATGTCTTTTGTAAGGTGAAACCTAGAATAGGGCATGGTAATCCAGCTGTAATTTCAACAGTGATAAGCAGAGAAGAAAGATTCCCTCCCTAGACCTGCTGGCAGTACTTTGTCTAATGTAGCCCAGGATGCCATTCACCGGCTTTTCCACAAGGGAACATTGCTGCTGGCTCATGCACAATTTGGACGGAAGGACCTTTTCTGCAAAATTGCTTTGTAGCTGTGTGAACTCTAACATGTATGAGTTTATGGGTTGTACCTCCTGGTGCAGGATATTACACTTGTCCGTGTTGAATGTCATGAGGTTCCTGTGAGTCTATTTTTCCAGCCTGTTGAGTTCTCTGTGAATGTTATCACAGCTGTCTGGTGCATCAGCCACTCTTCACAGTTGTGTACTGTCAGCAAAAGAAAGCAAACTCAGACTTTAGTTTTGTAAATTGCTGGAGTGATAGTGAAAATTAGGGTTGAAATAGGAAGTGTTTTGTGTAGACTATTAACACACTTTGTGTGGTGATATTATCAAAGAAAAAGAAACATGCAGAATCATCGAAGGAAACATGAGAGCTGCTGCCAAAGCAAAATTGGGAAATGAAGCAGTAAACAGTGCATATTTGGTATTTCATAAATAAATCTGTTTACCCATGATAGAAAGGTTTGGATTAGAAGAAGCATTGAAAGATCAAGCCTTCCACGAGACAAGTTGCTCAGAATCCCATCCAGCCTGACTTAGAGCACTTCCAGGGATGGGACATCCAGGGTCTTACCACCCTGAATATAGAAAGTTTTGCCATTGTGTTCAGTGTAAACTTATCATACCAGTGCAGGCCCTGGTAAAAAGTCTCTTTCCATTTTCTTATAGACCCACTTTGTATACAAAGGTCACAGTAAAGTGTCCTTGGAGCCCTCAGACGGAACAACCTCAACTTTGTCTTTTTTTCCTTTGGAAAGGTGTTCCAGCCCTCTCTGATAACTTTTGTGGGCCTTCTCTGAACCTGCTGTAGCAGGTTAATGTCTTTCTTGCACTGTAGACCCCAGAGCAGGGCATGGTACCCCAGTAGGCCTCTCATGATGTAGAGGGAAGAAGAGGGACAGAATCACTTCTTTTAACCTGCTGGCCAAATTCTTTTGATGCAGTCCAGGATGCAGTTGGGTTTCTGGACTGCAGATGTAATAATCCAATGATTTATGTTCTAACACCCGCCAGTCCTTTTCAGCAGGGTCATTCTTAAACCCTTCATCCCTTAGTCTAGGAATTGTCACACTCTGATGCCAGACATTGCATTTGGCCTTGTGGAACCTCATGAGATGGTCCCACTTCTCAGACCTGTCAAAGTCCATCTCGATGACACCCTTTCCCTTAAGTGAACCAATTGCACTGCACAGCTTGGTGTCATCTGCCAACTTGCAGAGGGCACAGTCAGTCCCATTACCTATGTTATTGATGGAGATGTTGAGCAGTGTTGGTCACATTTTGCACTCCTATGGGGCATTACTAGTTACTATTTTCCATAGAGGTGTAAAGCCATGGACTCTTTGGGTTAAGTTTCATTGACTCTTTCAGATGCAGTCATCCATCCAGTTCCTCATCTATGTAATAATCATCCCTCAATGCACTGTTTCTTTGAGTGGCAAGAATTTTGTGAGGGGCCAGATCAAAGACATGCTATAAGTCTTAAATAAATGGTACCTATTGCTCTTCCCATGTCCATGGATACAGTCACTTTTGTAGAAGAATGTGAATATATTCTTCCAAGCGATTTTTTTGTTGTCCTGAAATTTGTCCCTATAAGTGAAATACTCCTTGGAAAGTACTTATGGAAAATTAAATGTAATTATTAATTAACAGCTTAGAGTGTCTATTGAGTTTCCTCCTGCCAAATTTAACTGCTGGTACTGTGGGTTGTACATGGAGGGTTTTCGGGTTTTTTAGGATGAGGGAAAAAAATGGGATGTGACAAGAGCATAGTCTTGAGTTACTGCCTTTGTTGAAAGCTTATATTTGCAATACTGGTTTTAAGAATATTTCTAACAGTGAGGGAAAAGGTTATTCCTTGATCAACTACCCGTGTGTGCTTAGGTAGTGGCCCTCTTATGTTTGTTGGCCACAGATATTTGATGCAGGCTCTCACTTCCTTATGAAATTCAAAGAAGCAAATGAAAAACTGGAAGATGTCCCTTTGGAAAAGAAGTGAATACGATAATGAAACTGAACACAGTAATATGTGTTTTTCTCTCATGTCTTTCTGTCTGCTTGAGTTGAACAAAATCACATTTCTTCTGTTTCACAAAAGTTGACATGACATAGAGTCCTTTACATTTTAGGTCCCTAAATGACTTGTGTTTTTCAGATATTTTTTCAAAACATGTCTATGGAGCTTTGGAGGCAGCTGTTGATGGTATTACTGATGCTAGTGCTGATAAGATTTTGTAAAGCTTTGTTTTTCAAGTGTTAACTTAGAAAAGCACAAGAGAAGATAGCTATTGTAGGTTGGGATGAAGCATAACCTTTTTCCCACTGTTCATTTACAATCAATATCTGAATTTTTAATTCAGTTCTTTTCAAGAGATACAGAAGAGTACATCATACATCTGTTCAAGAACAGAAGAATGCTCTAAGTGCTTAATGATAAAGTAAAATCAGGTGTTTGAGACCTCAGCAGAGCTGCCTTCAGATGAGGAGTGGGGTTGTAGGAGCTTGTTCTCTATCTTTACAAGGAAGGAGCCTAAGGGAGACATGTCACTGTTTAATTATAGGAACTCTGTTTCACAAAGACATACTAACTCTGTCTTTGGAAGGCTTTGTCAGAGATTGAAAATGTAATTCCACATTTTAAGTCCTGATTAAAGATCTCTTCTTAGTTGGACTTTGCTTAAAATGTTGGAGATAAAAAGCTGTACTACCTTTAAAACTGTTAGGAGGTGCTTGCTCAGAGACACTAAAGCTGTTTTTTATATGCCAAGTTTTGGATCTTTATGGTTTTGGTTATGGAGACACTAAGAAATAAAAATATGAGGCAATAAAACCTACATCTAAACAGTACAGTAATACGAGTTTATAATTCCTTTTCTGCCATTACAAATACAAAGAACTTCTGGGTTTGCTACAAAATGGTGGGTGAACTACTGATATTTTTAAAATCACTGCTGTGGCTAATTATCTTAAGTGCAGTCACTTACGTATGCATCATTGCACTCTTCTTACCTTCCCACTTTCCTCTGAAAGTGGACACAGCCTTTGCTCTGCAAGTAATGATAATAATTGGTACTAAGACAGACCTGTTACTCATCCTTTTTTGAGCACATTTCTTACGGCAGATGTCTAGTTTTTAATTAACTGCTAATGAACATGCCTAGTAGACCATGATACTGCTGCCAACCTACTCCGTTTTATATCTCACTGCTGCTAAGCTCTTAAAAGGTTACAGAGCAGGCATTAGTGTCTTTGAAGTGATGGGAAAGTGATTATATGCATAACATAATTGTTTGTAGGATCTACTATGGCAAATGTTTAGTTACTAAATGCATCTGGTGAACATTGCTGTTATCCCTCTCCCTGGTCTTTATTTTCTTCATATGCATTTTATCTCTTTATCTCATATCTCATTTTATCTATTCTACAAAGATAATACAATATGCTTTTAAATATTAAAATTTTTTAAATAAAAAGAATATGAGCTTTTGAAAAGGATCATCTTTATGGATAAATCCCTCATCTCTTAGGGAGAACTTCAAACCTATTATGAATAAATAACATATAAACAGTAAGTCAGTATATTAAAGTCCTAAACAGCAATCAACATCAGATAATAAACATGAAATCATGACATAACT
>VZTB01018011.1:32983-74261 GCA_013397245.1 Thryothorus ludovicianus
GTTGTCAGATTTTGCAAGCTGTAACTCCAAATACCAGGTTTGCTAAATTTTTTAGAGACATTGCCTCTTTGCAATCTTTCTATTATTCACACAGGGTTTTTTAGAAACTTAAAACAAGACGCTGACCTTATTCTCTTTACTGCATTTGCTTTAATTATTTTAATCTTAAGTCTTAAGTAGTAAAATAGGTTTTTTAATTATTTTTATTAAGGAAAGCATCTCTTAACTAAAAGACTTTCTTCCTCAAGGGGAAAACATCTCTGATCAAGTTTGAATTGACACCTTGCTTTTTAAGGTGTTTCTACTGCTTCTTAAGATATTTCTACTGCTACGTGATGGATTCAACATTAAAATGCTGAAAATCAGACTAGTGAATCCCTGAATTTGTGTGCATCTGGGAGGAGATAAGGGGTTAAATTCCGAATGTATTTGTCAAGGCAATTAGTTCAATGATCCAACAAGCCCACCTTTTAGCTACAAAACATTTCGGTAAAGACGTTATTTTGAGCTTCTTTATACTGAATTTCAATAGACCCTCCTATATGCTTTATATAAGCCCTTTGGCATTTGTTTAGCTTGGATAGTCATGAATAAAAGCTCTTAGAGTTGGCTTTAAAGTGCAGCTTCTGAATTAGGAAAAAGAGGATTCAGATTGCCTTATGTACCCTGTTTCCTTGTCCTTCTCCTTGGGGCTAAACATTTGTGTCTGAGCAAAACTACCTTGATGTCTTCAGGTTTTAAAGGGGAAGATATTCAGTGCACCGTTCACTGGCTTTTTATCTAAGTTTGTGATATATTACAAGTAAATATCTCTGTCTCTTGGATAGATATAAATATATCTTTTGAGGGCTTACACTGAAGTGCATGTTGATATTGGACTTCTCTCTTGAGAGAGATACGTGTATGGAGATACGCCTGTTTACTTATATATTTATGTGAGCCTATATTTATTTATCTAAGCATGTACTTGGCTTTTAGGTTCTAGGCTTACCAGGTCTTTGTGAAAGGAGACTTTTTTCTCAACCCATTCAGTATTGTTCACAGCATTAACACATCAGTGAACAAATTGCCCTCTTGCATATGCTAATCCTGCACTTAAAAGAACTCATTGTAACACATTTTAATTCTTTAGCTGGAACCGAGATGGAGATGGGAATCGGGAATCACAGGCATATCAAATTGTCATGTGACTGAAAAATGTCTGAAATGCTCTTTGGGTCAACAGTTTGTACTTAGCATAACTTAGCATGAATGAAAGCAGTCCATGTAGTTTGAGGAAAAGATTAGTCTTTGCTTTTGTCTTTTGTGTGCATGTGTTGGCCTCAGTTTTTCAGATCAAGTCTGATTAAGCAACACTTTAGCCTTAATTTCACACCAGTAGTGAATGTTATGCTGGAAGTAAAAATATTTGATCTTTGTTTGCAATACATTTGTTAAAGGAATCCAATTGGAGTTTACTCCAGCTAACAATTGATTACTGCATAACTGTACTAAGCAAATACTTGTTATTTTTAGGCATTAAAGGCAAATTGCTATTTATTTGTCCATACCTGCAGGTGTATATACCAAAGCCTCATCTATTTATGATGTTCTAAAAGTGACTGATCAATCACCTTGTGTAGTAAATCTTTTTTATTATATAGAATCTGAATTTTAAAAAAATAGTAAAATTGTTATTACTTGCTAATGGATGAACCACAAGCCTGCTGCTTCTCCTAAACAATAAATTCAGTTGAATTAATTAGTTAAATAGAGAGTGACTGACAAGTGAACTAAACTTTTGATAAATTGAACAATGAAACGACAAGCTTCTTGGAATGTGTGAAACTGTACATGTTTGCGTGGAGGACTTTGTTTTGAATTAAATTGAATTAAAGACTAAGTAGGTATCACATTTCTAAAGCACTTATCACATCAATTTGAGTTTTTAAGAATATATGAAGGAATCCTAAAAGGAATTTTTGATTGACCTTGTTTTTTGTTTTTACAGAGTAATTCTCTGTTGGTCCCAGACAGTCTACGAAGCACAGATAAACGCAGGAATGGCCCTGAATATGCCAATGACATCAAAAAGAGAAAGGTGGATGATAAGGATTCCAGTCACTATGTAAGCAAATCTGTGTCAAAGAAATGATTAATTTATTTGCACATACTGTGCTTGTATGAGGGAGTAAAGGAGCTGTGGAGAACAAGGCAACTTTCCTATGGCTGAAGTTGTACATGAATATTTGTTATATATATATATAAATATATCTTGTGCAAGAGAGGCACAAAACTCAAGTTGCAGGAAGAGTAGTGACTCAGTAATTTGGGATATTGAGAAGTAATAGTTGTCAGTAGGATTAGCTGTATGGGATTTACGTGTGCTCTGAGTTTCATGTGTCGCTCGAATATTTCAGAATTTGAGTGACATTCTTTCTGGACTGCTCTAGAAACTGCAGGTTTGTTTGAAATGGAGGATTTTGTCATTGAGAGGGGTTTGGTAAATTTTAATGATAAGTAGCTATTCCTGTGCTGAGTTATAACTACTGTTACAAATTCCATATGCTGTCAGGTTCTACCAATTTACTGACGTTTACTTTTGGCTGATATAGTAATTTCAGCAGAAAGCAAATTGAAATTCATTGAAAGTTCAGAATTTTGTGTTCTGCATTTTTGACCAGCTTTCTTGTGGCTTGGTTTCAAAGAGACACTTCAGTACAACAATGTATGTGAATATCAGAATGTTCACATAGGCTTTCAAGTCTAACTGCTCAGCCAAAACACAGGATGGTACTTGAACAGACCTAAGAGACTAGGACTGCTGTGAGAGGGTACTGAAAAGCAAAATTTAAACCTATTAGAAGATACTGTACTTTGACATCGCAATAACATGGCAAATTGTCTGGTTTATGTGATTCAGATCACTAATTAGTTCTTGGTTACTGAAACCCAAGAGAAAATTAGGTACCGTTTTATTTTCTCAGTATTTGGTAAGGTAATTTTAATTTCTCTCCACTTGAATAATATTCTTGAGCAGCTATTAGATATTTTAGTGCTGCTAATGGTTTTACAAGTTGTATTTCCACCACTTCCTAATAATAATGTTTTGATTACAGAAAGATGTGGCAAATTTCCCCATATTACTCCCTCAACTTTAACAGTTTGATACTCTATTGGCATTTTTCATTTTAAATATTTGGATATTAACCTTTCTTAATCTACGCTTGGTATAAGAAGGAAGAAAAAGCTTAACTTACTTGTTTTTCTTGTGTTTCTACCATAAAGAAATGTAAAGGATGCTGTTGCACAGTAAAAGCAGTTTTTAATACACATTTTAAATATGTTTCTGCCCATTTGTTTGAAATAGATTTTACAGCTAAAGGCAACATCATATTTAAAAATGGAGCAAAGGAAGGATATTTGAAAGTTCCAGATTTTTTCTGATCTTGAAGGTGATTTTTTTTTTAAGGTCCACCAATTAAGCAAATACAGAGCTGCTGATTTTGAGCTCATTTTAGATGAACTTTTAGACTTTATTAGTGAGGAGAATCTTCTGATATTAGTAGAAGTTACAGGAGGGGCCTTTGATAATTCCAGGAAATTTTTGTTTATTAAGATGACAAAGTCAGTAGGGTTCACTTAAACATTGCTCTGCAACTAATTTTGCCCTCCAGAGGGGCATTTCTGTCAAATAAGTGTCCCATCTCCCACATTCTCCCACCTATTCGAGCACTCTAGGTGCTTCATAACTCTCAAGGGGTGGCAGATAACCTGAGCTAAAGCTTTCATGTCCTTCATTTGCACCTGTTGATTGGATAGCTTTCTGAGTAGCAAATGGAGTGACCCTTCTGAGTCCAGTGGCACTCTTGGATCCCTAATATGTTTGTAACATTTCTTGGAGCAAGACTCAGCTGTTAACAGAAGGGAGGGGTTGAAACTACCTTTAGGGGTTAGGGTTTTTTTTAAGTTGAATTTTTGGGGATTTGGTTGGTTGATTGTTGGTTGGTTTGAGGTTTTTTGTTTGGTTAGTTTTGGGTGGCTTGGTTTTATTTTGTTTTTTTAAAGCATTATGACCTGAAGTGAGAGGAAGGATCTAGTGTTACGTATGAAAGCTCAGACACTTTGAAAGCAAGAGATGGAGGACAGTTGAGCAATCTCGTATGTCTGGTTTGTTTGCATAGAAGCTTTTTAGCTAAAAGTACTTTTATTGGAAATGTCAAACTTGTCCCCACAAAAATAGAAAGTTTTGACATTCACTTCATTTCTTAGTTTGATTTTGAGTCAAAACTCAACTTCTGATTGAAACACTCTGAGGTACTGTGGAAATCACTTGACCTCTATGTATCAGAATATGTCTGCTGGGGCCTCCTGGCCTCTGTTGGAGAGAGGGACCAGGAGGCACTACAGTAACAGCAATCAAGTACACCAGCTCAGGTGAACATCAATCTAAGTGAAACAGTCAAAATGCAGCATAACGAGCTGCAGTAGAACATTCCTGTTTAGAAATATCCAACTATTTTGCTTTTCTTGGGCAGAAATGTTGGAATGCCTTGGCATTTCTGAAGTTTTTTCATCCCAGAACTTTTGGTTTCAAAACTTGCCTTTCTGAAAAAAGGGGAAAAATGGTACTATCACTTTAACGAAGATGATTCCTCAAATGTGCCAAAAAGCTCAGTTTTCCTGAGATGTGTTTTTTGGTGTTTTTCCAGGTATGCAATACTTTCTCTAATTTAACTCAAGATTAGTTTATGAACAGAATACCTTTCTCTTTTAAGAGTAGTGGTAACATTATTGTGGTAATAAGAAAATTTCTAGATCACCTTGCACTAATGGTGAGATCCCCATGTTTCAAGTAGTTCTACTTTACTTGGGTTTTACTGTTGTAGCAGAAATAAGGTGTTGTGTTTCTGTTTTAATTGTTCTCCCTAATGCTAATAACTTAATGAAAGGCTGTTTGTTTTTTACTTAGGAAAAGCAAAAAAATGTCTGAATAGATACATAGTCTTTCTGTCTGGGCTCTTCTTGTACTAATTGAAATGAACACTATATTTATTTATTTTTAATAGGACAGTGATGGGGACAAGAGTGACGATAACTTGGTTGTAGATGTATCCAATGAGGTAACTTTTTTCATTTTTGTAGTCTTGACGTTTGCCCAAAGGTGAAAGGAAAAGTACATTTAGTTGTTAGAAGAACAATCATCCTCTGTGTGGATATGTTAAAATATTCACAACTTCTCCTTTTTATTAGTGCTATGTCTTCCTCTGAGCTTTATCTGGTTGCCTTCTCAGTTTTTCCTTCTGCTGCTTTGTCCAGATCTGTTGCCTCCACAGTTAACATTCTGACACTTCACAGCTGCTCTATAGTGTAGAGGGTTGTGGTGAAGTGCATATGAAACACTGAGGTTTCAAACTACTGTCTTCAAATGAAAAAGGAAGGCATTATCTAATGTTGTATTTTATAGCAGGATTGTTATTTTAAAAGTTGCTTGTATTTTAATCTCCTATGTTAAAGATATTTTCCAAAATGTTGTTTTTTAGAATGAAGTTAGTTTATGAAATTTTTCCAGAGATTGTAGACACCTTTTTCCTCCAGGGCTGAGATTTGGTAATGGCATCAAGGTAAAGGGATGGGTACTCCCTTTTCTTCATCTTTTATTTCATATAACACACAGATTTAGGAAGCCTGAATATGGTAGTGAAATTCTTCAGATCTGTGAAAGGCAGGAGAGAAGCTGGTAAAAAAGTGCCCTTGGTAGCTTGAGGTGCCCAAACGATGTCAGCCAAGTAGAAAAATGTGTGTCCAACTAGTGATTTTACTAAGCTTTTCAGAAGGTCAGCTTACAATGCTTAATAATCAGTCAGTAGACTTACTGCCCTTTTGTGAGGTGTGATTTCTCCCTGGTGCTATTCTTATGAGCCAAAGGAGCGTGGAGAACCTGCAGAGCTCTGATAGCATTGTAACTCATGGGGCTGGCTATTTCAAGTTAATGTAGAGAGTGTCTCTGGAACAGAGAAAAATAATCACCTGAGAGGTGATTTCAGTTTTCCTGTAGATTTAAGTGGCAAGGCAGTTGAAGATGGTGTTTAGCAAAAATGTGGCAGCTATTAAAGCGTATAAAGATCCCTGTACAGGCCATTCCACTTAAGAGTTGGACTCGATGATCCTTGTGGGTCTCTTCCAAATCAAAATCTGTGAATGCATGCATCTGTCTCTTCTTCTGAAGGTAGAGTTGAGTGAGATCTTTATCACCTAAAAGAGGTTATTGAAATGTTATTGCGACTAGCAGAGCATGGAGAATGTACATGATAAAAACAGTGTCAAATTACTGTTTCTGTTGGTCTTCCTTGCTCTTACCACATTTTCTGCACTTGCTTAATTTGTACTTAGGTATGCTTTGTGAGCTCTGTGCTTGAAAAAAGTTTATGTATGCACTACACATAGTGTAAATTAAAAACAGATTGCTTATTTTATGACTTTACTTCTCTAGGCTGATGAAGGGATTTCAGCTTTTTTTCTACAAAGATAACAAAACGTCTTGTCATTTGCACTTACTGCTTAAATTCTTCTAGTTTGTTTGGTTTTTTGTTCGTTTTTTTTTTTCCCCATAGACTCCTTAGTGGTGTTTGTGTACCAGTTTATGACCCGGTTCTACGCTGTTCTTCCCTTCCCATTGTTTTAGGATCCTTCTTCCCCAAGAGCAAGTCCCACTCATTCACCACGTGAAAATGGTATTGATAAAACCCGCCTACTGAAGAAGGATGCCTCTAGCAGTCCAGCATCTACAGCCTCTTCAGGAAGTTCCACTTCCCTCAAATCCAAAGAAATGGGTCTGGTAGGTAGGAGTCTGTGGTCCAGATAGTCTTCTTTCTTGTAAAATCTCTTTACTCTTCTGCAACTACTTATGGCACAAATTACCCGGCATTAAACAATTTGCTACTGTTTTTCCAGATCCTTAAAGTATTATTGAGCTTTCCTCCTGGGCAGTATTTTCTGCCTTGTTTTGATTTCTTGTATTTCCTACTTTTCTGTCAAACAAGTGGCAGATTTATTACAAAGAACAAGATTTGCTTAAATGTTGATTTTATTTTTTTTTTTTGGGAGCAACAACGTGTGGTTTAACATGGCCTCTATATAGTCACCAAGAAGTTCTTCAAGCTTTTGTTAAACTCCTCTAAATAAGCTGTTATTCCATGGACACTTTTTCTTCTAGTCTCACTAATAATTAGATCTGATTCTCTGTAACTTTTGTGTCATGTTTTTTTGATACTACTATGGTGGTATTTTGGTTTTGTAGTTAGATTTTCTGTGTCCAATAATAATTGAGATATTAATGATTTCAAACTAAAATAGTTTGTTAATGCATACTGAATTTTTCTGAAGAAAAAAATGGGCTCAGGCATTACTTTTTTATGTCAGGAAAAATAACTTTCTACGTTTCTTATTTTAATTTGGTCAAAAAGGTCAACATTTCTCTCTCACAAGTTAATATTGTCAGCATTGTGTGGATTTATGAAAATTGGCTGAGGGACTAGTAAGTGCCCAGCATCCCAGCTGCTGTTGTGATAAATTGTATAATATGGCCTGGATTAAAAATAATACTCATTTAATTTGTTTAATGATACCAGCATGAAAAAGCCAGCACGCCCGTTCTGAAATCCAGCACACCAACTCCTCGAGGTGATGTGCCAACCCCAGGCACTAGTGCAACTCCAGGACTTCGTCCAGGCCTTGGCAAACCTCCAACAATGGACCCTCTGGTTAACCAAGCTGGTAAATGCATTACCTCATGTGCTTTTATGGTTCCAAAATTAATCTTTTTTTGCACATGACTGTTAACTAAATATATTTCTTTGTTCTTGATATCAAGAGACGGCTTGATGAGAAGCAGATGTTTGGATTATCAGGAGCTTGAATATCTTTCCGTCTCTTAGTCTTCTTTGTTTACTTTTGTCTTTATCTTTTTTTACAAATAATCCAGAGACTGAATGCAATATAAAAAGACTTCTCAGAAGTTTCTGGTACTTATTCTGCATGCAATCTCTTCTACAGTCTTTGTCCAAGTCTACTAATATTTGCTGCAGTGCACAGCTTGACAAATGCCGGGGGAAGTTTACTTTTGCTATTCAGGCTGGTACACATAGTTGCTTCAGACATGAGCTGTGTAAACCATGTCTGTCAGCTTTACTGCTTAATTTGGCAAAGAAGAAATTAATGTAAACAGGAGAATATTACAGAAATGGAAATAGGTAATGCTAGAAGAGATTGCTAGAAGTGATCAGCAAGTTCAGACTTCAGTAGATCTTATTTACACTGAAAAGAGCCGGTGATACTGACAGATTATGGCAATGTTTCTTGACATTGTGTGAGAGGGGAAGTAGAGTTATTTTAGGAGAGAAAAAAAGGGCTTCTTTCCTGTGTGCAGGAATACATAAATAAACCCACTTTATTTAATTATTCTGTAGCTGCAGGTTTGCGGACACCGTTGGCAGTACCAGGACCGTACCCTGCTCCATTTGGAATGGTACCTCATGCTGGCATGAATGGAGAGTTAACCAGTCCAGGGGCAGCCTATGCCAGTCTGCACAATATGTCACCCCAGATGAGTGCTGCTGCTGCTGCAGCTGCCGTGGTTGCCTATGGAAGATCTCCTATGGTAGGTCATACGTTGCATGCAATCTCAGTCCTGTGAGTTGTGGTTCACTGAGAAAAGCTACATGCTTCATTTAGCCCTGCAGAATTCCCAACTCGTAACAGTCCAGAGGCTTGACAGCTTCACTGTGTGCTTCACTGCATGCTTCACTTTGCTGTGTGGCTAAAGAAACAAATTTGCACCTTGAAAACAAAGAGTCTCAGTGTATTAATGCATGTTTTCTTTTTGTTCTTCACCTTCATCAGGGTTTTAACTGAATAAATGCCAAAAAATTATTTTGTGCTGGTGTAAATGAAAAAGTAATTTTGGTAGACACGAAGTGAAGTATTTCACTGTAGCTGTGACATCTGCTTTTTTGGTGCTGAACCACCTTTGTTAACAGATTAATCTTGAAGCTTTTAAAAACCTTTTTATCTGTCCCTTTATTTTGTTGAGATTTTTTGTGGAAATCCACCTGAGAAGTTGGTCAGTACCTATTTTAGAGCTCTGACATCAGGTGTGTAAAGAATAACTGCTGTTGTGGGTGTATAAGTAAATGACACCTGGTAGTTATAGTGGCTGTCACACAAAATAACCTAGGGGCCTGATTCTGCAGATAATGCGCTTGATGGCAGCTTTCTGCATAGACAAACTTACCTACTTGTAAATTTGCAAAATTGGATTTGTGCTTGTCAATTTCTCATTGTTGTTTGTATGACTGCTTTTTTCAAACTGATAAATAGGGCTTTTATGTGAAAATGTGCAAATTCTAAGTAGCCTACACCCTCCCTTTAAAGCAATAACAGTGTTTATTCTAGTATAATATTCAGAAGAAAAACTAAGTTTTTGGTCCAAAATTTCTGCTTGGATTGTTTGATAAACATACTCAAGCCAGAAAACGTCAGTAGAATTGCAGTAGATAAAGGGAATGTCGTTTTTTTAAGCTGTGGACAAGCTTCTTTGTGCCCTGCAGTGTGTCTCTGTGAGAGATCTCTCAGCTGCTGTGCCCACACAGAATGCTGTGGAGGCAGTGAGATCCTAGCTGGGGTCCAGAGCTACTTCCAGCACCACACTGTGCCAGCCTGAATGCTAGCTCTCTCAGGAATAAAGAGCACTGGCATGGCTTGGTGCTGACGTGGACTCTAATTCCAGGGCTAGCACAGGACTCTCCCTTCTAACCAGGACTGCTGGGTTATGATTAGTGGTGTGAATATATGATAAAATATTTTCTGCTTTCATATGAGTACCTCTATCAGAAGTATGCTCAAGGAATAAGTCTGGGTTTTGTCCCCCAGTGGAGGGTCATGCAGTTATCTGATATTGTGGGTAAAAGCCACCTCCTGGTTAAATGTATAATATCTTGGGAGTGTATAAACGAGACTTACTGGGAAATGGATGAGAAATTCCAAGTGTGAGATTAATTCACTTTTTGTTGTCAGGTTGGGTTTGATCCTCCTCCTCACATGAGAGTACCTGGAATCCCTCCAAATCTAGCAGGGATTCCTGGGGGAAAACCGTAAGTAATTTTTAACATTTTGGTAACATTTGCAATATTTAGAGGGAATGAAGTTATATTTGTCAGTGTACAGGGATTTCAGAGGGGATAGTGTCTGGTTGTTTTTAAGAGGGTGTTTTAGACTTCTCCAGATAAAACTTGTAGCATAAAAATTTTCAAATGGTGGTTGTCCTATCCCAACAGAACAGGTATGTATATACCTATTTCCAAGGAAAAGTTGTTGGAGGTATACTTTAAGGGTTTTTTAAATTTTGATCTTTCTGGAGAAAGGTAAGGGGACTACAAACTAAATGGTAAGTAGTGATAAAATGTGTTACAGAAAAATATATTGAAACTAAAATTTGCACTGCTCTGAGGATAAATGTGTATTGCAGACTTGCAGACACCGCGTCTGGCACTTGTTTTATCGGGCAAGGGAGTCTGCAACTGATGATGATAGTGGATATCTGGGGCAGTTACTTTAGCAACAGATAACACACACCTTGCATAATGGAGCAAGTTATTTAGAACTTCTGTATGAGTGCAGCTGGAGAGCAAAAGGATGATGAAGCAGTTGTGGAACAGGTGGTGCATAGATGTGGAAGAGTTTCCACAATAAGTTCTTTTTATTTAAAAGTTTTGGTTATTGGTGAAGCAGTTATTAAATAAAAGGCTTCTGTGATGCTGTGACTTATTGATGTTTTGATAAAATAAATCCAGCAGCATACATGAAATGTTTCAATAATTTGGCTTTGGTAGATCATTGACCCTGAACTTAACCAATGCAGTAGACTCATGAGCATGTATGACCCCTGAAAATATATAATTAATATTTAGGCATTTCTGGACAAGTAGTCTATACAGGTAATAACAAAGCAAATTTAACTCAATTATTTTTCTGGAGAGAATGAGAAGAGGACTCTAACAGTTTTTTAAACACTATGTTAGAACCTGTTCTTTGTACTTGACAGTCAGTCCTGACTTCTCCTTCAACAGGAACTTGAAATTAGAATAATTTTTCTCTACCTAGGTACTGATATAATTTTGAAACTTATTTAACATGTTCACTTTCTGTATGGGGTGTTCATGTTACATAATGTCTACTTACCAATCTAAATTTAATTTTTCCTTTTGCAGTTTCAGGAAACATTTAGAAACTATTACTTTTAGGAAGCTAATTTGTGAGATAGGCTGTGGTGAAAGTTATATACTCATGTATTTCTGTTTGCTTTGACTTCCTGTTAGTAAGCAGTGATACCTTGTAATGTGAGTTTTGCAAACATCCTTGGAAGGGTACCAGATTACAGGCAAAAAAAAGTGTATATCTTCTTCTGATCTTTTCCTATAACAAGAGGAAAGTAGCAGACTTATTTTGGAAAGTTATCCTGAATGTGTTTTTGTGGTTATCCACCATGCTTCTGGGAACAGGCTTATCTATCTGTTGACGGTGTGAGAAACCTGTTAAATCTTGGTTGTACTTAAAGTTAGTGGTGTATTTACAGGCTTAGTGAGGTGAGGGCTCAATGAGTTTGGTATTGTGTGTCAAATGTGGTGTATTTAGTGCGGTAAGGGTCAGGCTTTGTACTCGAAACTCAGACACATTCTTGCTGACTTTCACAAAGTTTGGGATACTTAAATAAAATGTTTTTAAAAATTACATAATTGAGTGGCTCTAAGTTTTTACTTCTAAACATGTGTATTCATAAGCGTTCAATAGCATACTTCATTATTAATGCCTTGAAATATTTTATATTGTAATCTAGCAAAACTTATTTTTGTTCAGAAATTTTGTTCACAGAAATTTTCTCTGTCTGAGTTCTAGTTGTTACACTATTCAAGAGAAAATGACAGCATATGTATACTGCTTTACTTTGTATCCTGGTAATTTAGCTAAATTACTGTCTGGGGGGAGAAGCTACATGAGGATTGCTTGTGTTTTTGTAACATTTTACCACTTCCTTCACACTGCTTCGTATACTGTCTACTTTGATATCTGCTCCCTAGTCTCCACTTCATTTAATGTGTTCTGCAATGTTCGGGGTTTTTTTGTGGTCATGTTACTTGTGCATTTCTTCTAAAATTACTTCTTTGCCTATGTTAGTGATGCAAGCTTAAAATTCTATAAACTCATGGAATTGTCTTTCCATTGACAGCTGTAAAACAATCTCATGTTGTAGTCTTAAATGACTAGATGCTGTCTGCTACCTGCAGCATTTACGAATATCTCACCTACTTCAGGTTTTTCTCCTGTATTTTCTGTACAGAGCAGATATAATTGTGCAAACTGGTGGAGAACGCCTTGTTTGTTTTCAAGGTCAGCCTTTTACTTGAGTGCAGAAACAGTGACACCTTGAATTTGTTTTATTAGATGCGACGTTTTAGTGAGTCTTGTTGCAAATGGTACAGAGAATTTTCAAATTGAGCCATTGAATCTCCACTCATGTGTATGCTTTAGGCTGCACATTTTTTATCAGCGGTTACAATTACTCTGTTTTTTTCACCCAAGAGAAAATTATATTCCCTTCTTTCTAAAGGACAGACACTTCTGATTGAGCCCAGGATTTTTTAACCCTTGCATGTTCTGAGATCTGTTAGTGACTTGCTTGTTAGAAAAATGTGTAGCCTGTTAAAAACCCACTTGGACATGAACATGTGGTGTCTGAATCCTGAACTCTTTTGTTTTGATGCATTTAAATATGCCTTGGACTGTAAGTTTTTGGTATGTTGCTCTAATATTTGTTTGTTTTGCTTTGTATAGTCTTTCTAACAAGTACTTAGCTTTTAATATTCTATAGCTGCTAAGTTAAAGTTCTTACGGATTTCTGGTTTATGTGAACCATGCCTTCAAATAGTTGGATTGTGGACTAAGTACAGTTTCAAGATTAGTGGTAAGATTTATGTCCACAGTACTGCTTCCCTGGTGTCGAAAATTCTGAATTAATGGTAGTACTAAGGACAAATATGTTTCTCAGTGTGTTTTCTCAGACAATGAAAAGAGCTGAAAATATATTTTTCTCATTTTAGTAGGAAAGGGAAACTTTATGTGGTAAATGTTAAATCTTACTTCTTCTACTTATAACCTGACTTTTCATTGTGTTTTTGGAGAAGTGTGTGTCCTGGTTTGGCATTGATTAATTTTTTGGTATGGAGTGGTTCCCTGTTTGGGGCCTTGTTATATTCCTCTGGATCTGACAGAGAACCAAGCAGAAGCCAATTTTAAATATTGGCAAATGATTAAACCAGTGAAAGGGGTGGATACACCTTTGTGCACACACATTTTAAGATGAAAAGCCCTGGGAATAGCTCTCTCTCTTTTCTGGTCTGAGTACAGGTAACANAGGCTGGACTGGGCCAAGGCTCCCGCCATCCTGCTGCCATGAGCCCTGTCCCGCTCCCGGCCGGGCTGGGGTCTGCCAGGCCCTGGGAGCAGCCCCCGGACGGGCCAGGCCCGTTCCACCATGGCCGCGCAGCCCAGCGGGGCTGGGCCGGGCCCCAGTGGCTCCCAGGCAGCGGGAAGGAAGGACATCAGCCCCTGGTGCAGCCTGAGATCCATCACCGTGACTGCTACAGCCACCACCCTTCCCTCTGCAGGCCTCGGGTGAGATATGAACTCTTTCAGTGCACAAATTCTGTGCACTGCATGACTTTAAATCCTCTCTCAAGTGAGGCAAATAAGAAGAATGAAGACATGTAGAGGAACAACATGAAGACACATCAGGGTCAATAAAAGAAGGAGTGAGATCCCAAATGAAAGGTGAATGAGGAGATGCCTTGTTTTTAGGCTGAAATTCCCTTGTACGCCACGATAATAGACTATGGTCTATTGAATATCCCTTTAAATCATGGAAAAAGATACGGGGAGATGAACGTTCAAATTGTAGGCCTGAGCAAAGGCATCCATGCTGAACAAGTAGAGGCTGAAGTAGCTGTGATCCCATGAGAAGTTAAAACAGAGAGAAGAGTAATGAAGACCCCTTTAGCCCCAAGAGAAGAGGAGAATCTCTGTTCCTAGAAATGAAGATCACCTTAGAGATAGATGAGAACAATCTTTGTATTTTGAACAGTTCATCCTTAAAATAATACCCCAGAAGTTGACATGACCCATAAACACAGCTGTGGGAAAGCTGTGAAAGATGGGAGAGACTTCACAAATGCAGATTCCCAGGCAGTTGTTGTTCATGGAAATTGAAGCCATGAGAGAACTGTTTTCGTGTGGAAAATTCTCCATAATGTAACAAGAGATGCTCCTCTCTCTAAGTAAACAGAAGAAAGACTGTTCTAGAGGTGGAAAACTGTCTGAGAATCCTAGGAGTTGTTTCTGTATGTTGTTTGTGGGAAAGACAAAAGGCATGGGGGAGAGGAAGAAAAGTGTTCTGAAGGTTTTATTCTGATTCTTATTATTCTTCTTTTAGTTCTGTTAATAAAATTTGCTTTATACTTTTCAAAGTTTAAGCTTGCTTTGCTCTTCTCCTAATGCTCTCTCACAGCAGAATATAAACTCACTACATAAATTGGTGCATTGGCTGGGAAATCTCAAATTGGCAAACCAAAACCACTACAGTGTGCTATATTCTTTTGGAATTGCTTGGTATCAGTTCAGTTCTGTTCTTCAGATCTTCATACTATTACAATGAATGTACAATAAGAGATATTGTAAAGGAAGGGTAATTTTACTGTATGATAGGAGATTAAGGGCTGTGTGCATCCCTGCCATTTAAATAGAATTATTTGGTGACATGTATGAAGATGAAAATTCAGTCATTTCTCCATCCTTATTTACTGACATTTTGTTCCATGTGATGAAACAACACAGTCAAATATTCACTGTTTCTTATGACAACTACAACTAAAAATGAGCTGTAGTGCAAAGAAAAGCTGAAAGCAAAATGCAGTCATGAATGGAAGGAACTTTTTGCTTTCATGTTTTGCTCTTGGGGATATTATTGTGCTAGTTCAAGAAGTCTGCTTGAATTGAAGGGATGAAGTAGAAGTTTTTGAGGAATTTTTTTTCTTAGTAGGCAGGAATTGTGTGTATTTGAACATTTAAGAATATTTAAGAGTAGGTGGTAGGTAGTTTAGTTAATATGCTATATTCTTGGGTAGTGATGTAATTATCCTGAATTCTTCTCAGCATGTCAGGTGATACTTATTTGCTGTATATGTATTTGGAAATTAGAGAGTTAAGCTGAGAAACTGATTTGTATTAGCATTACTTAACTATGCTGCTGTGCATAGAAACTCCGCAGGTTCTCAGTATTGCTTTGACACACAGAAGACTATTTCCATTATTCAGAAATGATATGTGACAGTATACTATTTCTCAGAACTCTTCTAAATAAAAGGCACAGAAGTTTGTCTTGTAATTGTTGTTATCATAATGATTCATTTAATTAAAGGTGTATATTTATGTATTATTTGATATGTACATAGCTTATTTTATATTTACTTTTAATTACATTTTTATAAGATAGTTTTCTTTGTTTATTGTTTGCCCAACACAAGGAAGGACTCTCCTTTGACCAAAGAGGGATAATCATGTAATCCAGGATAGCATAGCAGTCTCTCATACAGACACAATGCTCTGAGACAGAGAGCAGTGCTAGTCATGAGAGTAAACAGCAGTTTCTGGCATACATGGTCAGTTCTAAAAGAAAAATGGGTGGTCTATTGGTGCCTATTAAGAAATCCTGAGCTTTCAGGAAATCAAGATTTTGCCAGATTTTGCTTACTGTTGATTATTTTGATGTTAGATAATGAAAATTCTTGTCATTTTTGAGAACTGAAGCCTGTGAATGTCTAGTGCATTAAAAATTGAGTCTTCTGTAGGTGTAGAACTGTAAGTACAGTCCTTCCCAGAAGTAAGCAGGATCTCTCTCATAGTGACTTGATGTAGAGGAAGCCAAGGACTGCAGCAGCTGAGCTGCAAATAGTCATTTGCACAGCTGTCTCCAGTCCTGCGTTCTTCTGGAGACAGACACTATCCTTGTCCAGGGAGTGTCAGTCTGGCAAACAATGCAAGCCTTTACAAGGTTAAGAGGTATTGTGCAAGAAAAGTTATATCGTAATGCCTAGCATAAGTCACTAGACCACCATACCATGTGTTGGCAGTAGTGATATTAGCATTACATGCTACATGTCTTCAAGATACACATATCTTCAAGCAAACAGGGACATTTACTGTTTTGTGTGTGTCTTGGCAAAAGGATTTGGCAAAATGTAGCCATTTCTTTCGGCAGTGGATTGCAGATAACTTGCACTATAGAAAAAATCTGTGTTGGCTTGTAGGAAACTATCACTGATCTGTTGGTTAGGCCATCAAACTCAGTCATCCTGTGTCCTGATCAGCCAGTCTTAGAAGTAAAAGCTAAAAAAGAGTGGCTGCTTCTATGATTAGTATAGCCCCACTTTAAACATAGACATACTGGTAAAATTCTACATGATTAAAAAAAACACTGGGTAGGTCTCTGTTTCAAAGCATAAGAGTCATTACAATCCTACAGTAAAACAGGAAGTGCTTGAAAAATGTTTCTTTTGCCTTCCTCACACCCCATTTCAGCAAGAACTGAGGAGCTCCTGGTAGGCATCTAAGCATTTCAAAACACTAATTATTTAGGTATTTTAAATTTAATGGAATATTGAATCTGTAACCTTAAAAATAGAAAAAAAGTCATAGACAAGTAGATTATTCATCTTGGACATGCTGGAAAAAATTGCTTAATATGTGCTTAATTGTTTTGCTTCAGTCCATGATAAAAGCAAGGGCGGGCTGAAACTTCAAAGTTGTACAGTTTTGTGTACTCTTGCTGCTAACAAATATTCTGCAGCTGACTTTGATCTGGAGCACAGGACGGGGCCAAGCTTTTCAGTGTCTTAAATGTATGACTCTTTTGTTGGATTCTATAGATGAACCTGAGCAGTTCAGCCTCGAGCAGTCTTGTTGCAGCTCCTGTTCTGCTTCCTCTCCCATCCTGTGTCTGATCTGTTTAGTGAATAGCTACTTTGGGACAATCTTGTCTCTATTCTTCTTCACAGAAAGGAATGGGTTTCTAGTTAAGCCTTTCTCATTACTGTAATTCTTCATACAAAAAGCCAGGAAGGGTCCCATGGGACAAAATACATTTGATATACCGTGCACCTTGTGTACTTGTGAGGAAGTGAACATTGTGCTTCCTTTCTTACCTTACATTACCCATTTCTGACATTTCTGTGACAAAAGCCATGTCATCTTTTGTACTTGCTTATTGTCTATTTCTGTGTACTCTCTGCAAGCTTTCTGCATATACATCCAGCCATGAAACATGAGTACAGAAATTGCATACATATGCATTAGTAATTTCTCCTCTGTTTAAGAGCAGTTACTGTTAACCAGTTTTTACCCTTCACTTAAGAAAAAGCTGTGATATAGGTTGACTGTTTCCAGTCTTACTTTCTGTATGAAGAAGCTGCAGAGTTCTTTATGTCTCCTCATGCTTTTTCAAAGGAATATCTCATGCCTAGAAGCTGAGCAGATCTGGTTGCTTTGTGATGTCTGTTCCAGAATCAGGCATCTTCCTTGTTCCTTCATTTCAAACTGTGTGGTACTTGGGAACATGTAATAAAATACCTTGAAAATACTAGCTTCAGAACAGAAGATTTAATAGAAATATCTATTGTCGAGTTCTTGGAAGATGGATATGATTCTAATAATTGAGCTACAGTGATTGAAGATTTCTGAGGAAGAAAGTAAATTTTTAAAAGAAAAGGAAGTTCTGAAAACAAAAGAATATATTAGAAAAAGAAATGTTTCAGTAGGGAGATGGCAGCTCGTTAGTAAAAAAAAAAAAGTACTCATCTCTCACGATTTTTTTCCACTTTGACCTCTTGATGGATGCGTTTGATGCAACAACAGCATCAAAAACATGAGCTATGGATGCATTTATAACAGAAGTAACAGAAAAAGAGTTCACTAGTACAGCAAAAAGCAGCCTTTTGCAGTAATATTTTCATTATTAGTTAAAAATAAGCAAACAAAGAACTCCCCCTGCACCTGAAACCTTTATTAGCTGGTGTTTGTGCCCTTGTCCTTGAGTAGAACTGACTCTAAACTTTTCAGTGACCATGAAAAAAATAATTTCATGTTCTTTCCCTGAAGAGTGTTTTTATTCAGTGCTAGAATGTCACTTCCTCAACCCTCAGCTTCCATAAACTTGAAATAATGAAATGAATACAAATAAAAGATATTTCTGAAGTGCCAAAAGCACCTGGAAAACAGGTTTTTCAATGTACTTATTCAAGAAAACATAATTATGAAAAGATAATATCAACTTTTTAATGAAATCTGTGTGCAACCACTCTATGTGTTTCTGTTTTCTGTTTAAAGTGCTACTTACCAGGTAGAAAGAGGGGTATATGAGCCCAGACAATGGTGATGTTAAGGATGAGGTCCAGGAATCAAGCAAAACTTTGCTTGTAGTGCTGCAAGTCAACAGGTCTAAGCCTCATAGAAGAGCCTGGTGAGGCACTGCTGCTGTAGGACTTGTGATGAGACTTGGAACCGCTAGCTAGAAACCAGGGGCTGAAAGGTCTTTTGATTATCTAAGTGGCTGAGGGATAGCAGCCATGAACTTGGTCGGTAGAATTAAGGGTGGAATTTAACCTGCTTCCCCATTACAGAAATACTTAGCTGAGACAAGATGAAAATTTCTATTCTGAATCCTTGTCTCCTTCTGGGGTTTCATCTACCTGGGCACTGTAGCTCTGATTTTCATGAGATGATAGGTAAAGAACTAAAATTTAAATTACTGTGTTATTCTTGCATTGTAGTTCTGTTAACGCTGATTTTAAAAATTGTTATCTTCTCTCTTTCCCATCCCCTCAGAGCCTACTCCTTTCATGTTACTGCAGATGGTCAGATGCAGCCAGTTCCTTTCCCTCCTGATGCCCTCATCGGTCCGGGAATCCCTCGCCATGCCCGTCAGATCAACACCCTGAACCACGGGGAAGTTGTGTGTGCAGTTACCATCAGCAACCCCACGAGACACGTGTACACGGGTGGGAAGGGATGTGTCAAGGTTTGGGACATCAGCCAGCCTGGCAATAAGAGCCCTGTCTCCCAGCTGGACTGCCTGGTAGGTGAACAGAAATTTATGCACAATAGTAGCTTCTCCTTAGAGAATCAAAAAGAAAAGGTGCCCTTGTTTGGATTTTGTTCATATTAGAAGGAAATAGCAGGCAGATCTGTTTCCTGATGTCCTTTTTCTTTCATGCATATTGGTGTTACAGAGAATAGTGCTGGTTTGTTTAGTGATAATTATCACTAAGGGTCAAATAACTGATTAGATCAGATTTCTGAATAAAATGTGATTTTCTTTACCCCTTTCTAGTTATACTGATGATTTTTGTGCATGAGTTTAAAAGGAATGCTGCTTATGCAGGACTGCAGAAAATCTTCCTAGGTCTTTCACTCACACAAGGAGTGAAAACCTCATTTTCATAAGATGATAGCAGCCACATGCTGAAATAAAGTGACATGGTCCCAAAGGTTACTTCAAATTTTGCTGATTTTTGTTCATGATCCACTACTTACACATATTAGGCCTGTTATTTTCACATGTACAGGGTGCAAAAGGTACTGTGCTTAATAGTATAGGTGGCTGACAAGCTGACTCAAAAAGGACCTCAAGCAGCTCAATAAGAAATGCTTCTCACTAGAAGCAGCATAGAGGTTTGTTCATTGTTAACTGAGAAAACCTAATGTTGTCAAGCACAACAATATGTATTCTAAATGAAAATTCTAGATTCAGTGTAGATCCAATTAAATGTGGTGAGTATTTTGGGATTTTTAACCCTTCATCCTTTCTTTACTGCTATCTTTTGGTAATTGCCTAGTAGTAATAGTGAAGTTGAATAGGTATTCTGTTCCGTGGTATCTGTCTGGATGCAGAGCCTTCATTTTAGTTAGGGAGCAGTAATGACTGCTTAAGTCAACATTTTCACTGCCCTTCTTACTGCTCCTTTGCTGTAAATTAAAAAAAAATCCTAGTAGGAATGCTGTTTTTTTCTGTGTCTTGAGTTACAGATCATAATCATCAATTTTGTAAAAAATTGTTGCCAGTCAAGCAAGGTTGTAGTAAGCAAAGGTAGAAATGTCTTCTGTTGCTACTCCCCCACAGTACCTCTCAAATCAACAATAGTATCACAAATGAGAGATCGATATGTACAATAAGAACCATGTTGAACAGCAAAGAACTAACATAAATTCAGGACCAATACAGGAATCCTTAATTTTTCAAATCTAATACTGTGAATGCAAAGTAGTGCTTGAAAGAAAAATTCAAAAATATGAAGGGCATAAGACTAGAACGACATTTTCATATAGGGCTGTTAAATGCCAAATGAAAGGTCATTTGCTTTAATATTTCTATTGTTGGTGACCTTCGCTGATGGTGTACATTTGCAGAAAAGCAAGCTTACTTTGGCTCTGTTTTTGTGTAATGAGATAGAGAACTTGCCATTCGTCACGTTTGAAACAGAGTAGACTGTGGCAATAGGAGCCTGCAGTTTTAATTTCTGCAGCTGCAGTTTCTAATTAGCGATGAGAAGTAGGTGTTTCCATCCTTTTAGGATCTGCTGGTTCCTCTTCAGTACTTTGGTAATGGAAAAAGTACCAAACTGTTAGAAACTTTGATGCAGTCAGAATTGTATTAGTGGTCATTACTGGCAGGCACGTAACTGTCGTGATTTGTGTTGTACAGAACAGAGATAACTACATCCGCTCCTGTAAATTGCTGCCTGATGGATGCACCCTCATAGTTGGCGGGGAAGCCAGCACATTATCCATTTGGGACCTGGCAGCTCCAACTCCTCGTATAAAAGCAGAGCTGACGTCCTCAGCACCTGCCTGCTATGCTCTGGCTATCAGCCCTGATTCCAAGGTGTGCTTTTCCTGCTGCAGTGATGGGAACATTGCAGTGTGGGATCTGCACAATCAGACATTGGTCAGGTGAGTCGTTGTTTACGGAAAATTTTAATAGAAGTTACTCTTTGGAGAGCTACACAAATATTTATCTTTCTGAACAGAGTTTATGACAGCAAAGCAAATAGTGTCTTTTATTTAAAGTAGTGGTTTACACCCAAGTTAGGCAGAAACTAGTTTTGGTAGCTTCAGCCTAGTCTTGGAAGATGTGCTTTCAGGGTTGGTCTGTAACCTACTACAGTCAATGTAAAAGCTTCTACAGATCTCTGTTAATCAGGATTGCCTGCAAGTTTCTACAAGCAGCATTCCTGTTGGTTTGTTACTGATACGGACTGAACATGCCTTTAATGGAATGCTTTGAGGTTTGTCCTTTTCCTTATCCTAAGCCTTAAATAAAAAGGAGTATTTTCAATTCTTATTTAGCCGTGGTAAATAAAATTAATCTGACGAAAGTGATTGAAAGGGTGGATCTTCTCAGTTCTTTAAGAAAACACAGGACCTTACTATAAAATAAATTTAGTTTATGTTTACCAAAGTACTGGTGGCTTGCGATATCTTGAAAGGAGAGGGTCTAATTTGAGAAAGGCTGTGATACCTTGAAAGTTCTGGACACAAAAACTAAAGAATATGCTTTGTCTGCTGTGTTTCAGTTAAACTTCCTGTATATCCATAATTAGGTGAAAATTTCATGCAGACAGTTGTGTTAATGTGCATGCAGATTTTACTTTCTGTTTAACCTTTAGGTCAATAAATACAATTTTAGATAAAAAGTTTTCACTTTGTCATATGCAAAGTATATCTGGGACATCTATACACATCTTTGAATGTCTTGCTTTTTAAATGTTTGCTATATATGTTACCACCACTTGCACACTGATCTTGCTGGTTGATAACATATGGAATTTTGAGACCAGAGCTACTAAACAAAATGTGCCGTGTGACCTTTCTGTGGCAGCTCTTGGTGATTCATATCCTTCATTCCCAAGCTAGTTGTCTTTTCCCCACCCGCCCTCCACCTTTTACACTGAGGCACAGGACTTTGCTAAAGCTAGTTGCTGATGAAAAATGCAGGAGCCTCAGAATGCTTTTGCCAAAGGATTAAGAAAAACTTGAGATGACCTTCTGGTTGCTGAAAGCTGAGAGTTGCTAATGAGAAGGTTATAAAACAAACTGCACCATTTAGATTTTTCTAATCTCCTGCCACAGAGAATGCAATTTCATGACTCAGCAATGCTTGTATTTAACTATCTGGATCTCTATATGGATCCCTTTCTATCAGTATATCTGCTTGTTATTTATCATCTTGACTTGCAGCTAAAGAAAATACAGAAGCTATTTTCTGAAACTGGAGGTTTTATTCTCTGACCACTTTGATTTAATCCAAGTTATCCTTAATGGTTTTAACTGTAATTACTGTGCTTTAATATTCTCAGAATTGGGTTTGGGTTTTGGGGGAGTGTTGTTGTTTTGTTTTCTTTTTTCAAAACCTGATAGGAAATATTTGACTTTATTCAGCTAGCCATGATGCTGAATTCCTCTAACACCTGGAAAATGTTTTTGTAATACTGGTATTAAATGAGGGGCTGATTAAAGGGAGGGGCTGATTCTTGCTCATCGTCAGACACAGAACAGATGACACATGTACAGAGTCCAAAACTAACACCACAACAGTGTTTACCTTGAGCTCTGGCAGGAAATCATTATTCAATCTGGTTTGTTTTATCAGGCAATTCCAGGGCCACACAGATGGAGCCAGCTGTATTGACATTTCTAATGATGGTACCAAGCTCTGGACAGGAGGTTTGGATAACACTGTCAGATCTTGGGACTTGAGAGAAGGAAGACAGCTACAACAGCATGACTTCACATCACAGGTGACTGGATTTTCTGACACCTTGTGGCAATGTGTGGGGTGGGAAGGAAACCCTTAGGATCAAAGATAAGACTGAGTCCAGTAGAACTGGCAGATTGTTCCCTCTCTTCCTTTTGGCTGCTTACAATAAAATATTTTGAAGCTTTCTTATGTGCTTAGATTACAGAAGAAAATGATAGCCTGACACTACTCTTTTCCTATTTTTCTAAGTTAATACATAAAAACAGGCTATTTAGTTACTCAAATTTTGAACTGCACTCTTGCTATTGAACTATATGAATTTGCCCTTCTCTCTGACTCCCTCTCCCAAATTATTTTAACTGCAGAAAAAACTATAGGAAAAAATTTAAGGGGTGTAAATATGGTTTAATTTTCAGATATTTTCCCTTGGTTATTGTCCTACTGGTGAATGGCTAGCTGTGGGAATGGAGAGCAGCAATGTCGAAGTGCTACATGTAAATAAACCAGACAAGTATCAACTGCACCTTCATGAGAGCTGTGTATTGTCACTCAAGTTTGCTTACTGTGGTAAGTTGCCCTGAACATAGAACTGGAGGTCAGGGCTAATTCATGTTTTGCTGATTAGTTATTTCATAGTCAGTAGTTA
Organism: Thryothorus ludovicianus; assembly: GCA_013397245.1. Classification (NCBI taxonomy): domain Eukaryota; kingdom Metazoa; phylum Chordata; class Aves; order Passeriformes; family Certhiidae; genus Thryothorus; species Thryothorus ludovicianus. The sequence continues at coordinate 56,527 of VZTB01018011.1, forward strand.
GTACATCTCAGTTTCTTAAGTATTGCATAAATATCTCTGCTTTATGAATTCAAATGCACTTATCTACAAACAACCATCTGTTTGTCTAGAGGCTGCTGTGAGGATTGATTCATGTGTAAAAAGCTACTTTTGTTTGAAGAGTTTAGGTATTTCCTAGTATGTTACACACTGGAAACTCACTAAGCATCTGCAATGATTGTAAGCAAAGGTACTGTGTTGATTAGTAGTAAGAGCTTTTGTAAGGATAATTAGTTAACAGATTTCATTGATGTGAGTTGTAAACTCAAAATTTGTCAGATGTCTCTTTCATGTTTTGTAATCCTTCTTACATTCTAGGTAAATGGTTTGTCAGTACTGGGAAAGATAACCTTCTTAATGCATGGAGAACTCCTTATGGAGCGAGTATATTCCAGGTGAGGATGATGTTGCTTTTAATGGAAAAAAAAAAATAAAACATGCAGAGTTCAGATATCTTTACACATGTGATCTACCTAAAATGAGATAATGAAATGAGGGTAAACAGACTTCTCTTTAATGATGTCATATGTTTCTACTTTTCTTCTAGTCCAAAGAATCTTCATCAGTGCTTAGCTGTGACATCTCTGTGGATGATAAGTACATAGTCACTGGCTCTGGAGACAAAAAGGCTACAGTCTATGAAGTTATCTACTGAAAAATATGATGGGGATATTCTTTTAGAGGTTGAACTGGGCCAAAATTGTTTGTAGAAGTAGAAAGGTTTTGAATTTTTGAAAGGAACAAAAACGTTGAGGTTCCAGACCTTGCAATGAAGCTACTCCGACTTTTCAAAATAAAAGGCAACATCCAGCAACTAAGTGTTGACTACGTGGACCAGACAGAACACAGAGGCAAGAGGACAAATGTAGCCTAGGTTTTTGACATAATTTTTAAAAGCCAAGTCTGCTGAAGAATGTTGGAGCCTTTTTATTTTTTTCTTTTTGTGACCTCATGCAAATTTTTCTCATTGCCTGAATATGGGGGATAAATACCTTTCTGTTCCTTGCAGTTCAACTTCCATTCTGTCCTGTGTAGAGCAGCAGTGTCTCAGATGAACTTCGTTTCCTGGTTTTGCATCTTGTGATATGTTTTTGTATTTTTGTTGAAGGTCAAACGTTTGTATAAATTGTAAATATATTTAGTTTACTACAGTAAAGGCTTTAGTACCAACAACCAATCTTCCCCCTTGCCCCCTCCCTGCTTGCCCTGCTTATTTAAAATTAAAGACCTTTTGGGGATATAAGTACCTTTTTAGAAGCAAAAGCAAACACTATGTATAGTTTGAAAATGGTGTCTTATTCTTTATAACTATTCTTAGATCCCTTTATCATACTTCAAAGTAGTTGATTTGACCTACTAGGGTATCAAGTCCAGTAGATATTATCTTGTTCTACAAAAAACTTAAAGGCAGTTTTTTACTAATTATAGTGTAAATATAAAAATTGAACATTTCATAAAGCTGTGCAGTTTAAGTTTATTCTGATGTCCCATGTATATGTTCTGTGGCAGATACAGTAATATGTGCCTGATCATAACTCATTTGGTCATTTCTCTAGAAGAGAAGGGGACTTCCCTGTCCTTTTTCCCCCAGCTGAACAGAATTCATGTGAGACACATTTCAACTAAGTACATTAGAGCCTTTATTTGTTATATGAGGATGTCTGTGATTAGATAAGCTAGATAAATTGCATCCTTCATGTTTTACAGAGAAGTGGTAGTTAATGACCATTTCCTTTTAACATCTTGTCTATACTCAGATACTCAGGTAAATTTAACTAAATTACCAAAAGTGTGAGTTTTACAGGGGATTGCTTAAAGATGTTAAATACTTGCAGACTTGCAAGTGAAGTGAATTAAATGAACCTAAACTAAGTTAAACTTGCTTCTTAATTTCTTGTGAGAATATTGACCTAGGAATATTTTGATTTGTAACTAATTCACTCTACAAATTAATTAGAATTAATTTTCCTGAGTGTCCCATGTTACGCAGGCCTGTAGGCTCTATGTATTCATGCTAAGCTATCTTTGAGTCCTTTCCACTGTCACATCACTGTGTGACACCTGTGAAGAGCCATGATAAGCAGCCAGTTACCAAAGCTATGCATCTTCAAGTTTTCTTGGTGTACTCAAGAGCAGTGGATGAGGAGAGAATATGTTCACTTCATTTAACTATTATTTTTCTACCACTTGTGCTAGACAACAAATTTTGCTGTTGCACTGGTGAGAGCCATACATTTCCTACTTTTTGTAATTTGGTTAGAATTTCTGTTACTGGTGGAGAGTACAGATGTACAGAAGGATATCTTTGAACAATTAATTTAGATTACACAAACTGGCAGACAGAAGAAGAGCTGCTTTCTCATTTTGCTAGCATTTGACAATGGCCTATGTTCCTGCTCTTTCACAGACCTGTAGCTAGGGAAGAAACAAACTTGACTGACAGATGCATTGATTTGATATGGAATTTTTCATCTGGGGGCAAATTTTATCTAAGTTTTCTAGTCTGTAGAGACACAGGTTTTACTTTCAATTTACATGACCATTCTACTGAAACCATTTTTATAGCATCTAGAACTGTAATAGCCTTAACATGTTAATATTGCATTTGGAATGTAAAATGTTACCCACACAGGATAATCTGGTCTCCTAGATGTATAAAATTAGAAGTCTATCAGTATATATCCATATATATCTTTGTTGATTGCTTAGTTGTTAATTTGTATCTGTATGAACATGATAGACCAGTTTAGATGCTGGTCATGTTGCTTTCAGACATACTAGGGCAGAAAGCAGAATCATCAGTCTTTTAAAAGAATTAACTATATTTGCTACACTGAAATACTGGGAAGTGCTATGCCATTTTTAAAAGGAAAAGTTTTAAAGCAAGAGTATTTATGAGATTACTTGATTTTTACACTTTTCATATTGAAATTTCTCTGAACATCTGGCTCTGACAGTGATCATTGACTTTAGCAGCACCACCAACTTTGCTTTAGTTAGGACCTTTTGGATTTTTCCCATATTGTTATCATTTTGGATTTTACTTTATAGGTATCCTTTTGGCAGTCTCTGAAGTCAGTATCAGAGGAACCAAGAATGCAAATATTCTTACACATCCATATAAATTAAAAAAAAACCCAACAAACTCACATAGTGCTTGCTATTACATTCTTGTCAATCAGGAGGTTCAAAATCAGAGTGTCAGGAAAATCATAAAATACCTTGTTTTCTTGGCTACTAGAATATACAGAATGGAATCAGAAATTTATGCATGTAAATGAATTTAATCATATTTGTACCACATATTTCTTGATTGTAATTAAGAAATTACTTTTTTCCCTCCATCATATCTAATTTTAAGTCTTGGGTCTAAAAATTAGTGGATGCTTCTGAAAGCTTCTGGATGCATCATCCGTACTTGTGGATGAATAGTTCTCTCCTTGTTGTTTCAGATTTCACTTAATATTTATAAAACATTGTGAGTTTTTTCATTTGTCAGAGAGTAAAGCATATTCTGGTTGCTTATAGATTTTTTAATGAAAAGACAGATTTGCTTAACTTCTAGCATGTCTGTCTACACAATTGCCTAAAAATGTAAAACTTGCGAAGCTTAAAACTTGTATAAGTTCTTGTAGCCTTGTGTAAAGTAGTGGGTGGAAATAATTGCTTCTTGAAAGAAGAAACAGACCAACTAAGATCAGCAGTAACATAAAAGGCACTGGGAAAACCATATGGGAAAAAGAAGTACACCAGTATCTATGGTGTAGGTAATTAATTTTTGGTGGGAGGGAGGTGGGTCAATTTAATTACAGTCCTAAAAGATTCCTTTGGTTAGCCCCTTTTTGGGACAGTCTTTGTGTGCTGGGTGGCCTTTAGTATTCAGAGATGTCTGAATGCCACTCTGGCAAATGCAAGTGCTGGATAGAAACATGGAGTCCTTACAAAAGACATTTTGGATGTCAGTGCAAACAATAACTGATGAAGAGGGGATTTGTGGTAATACCAATTCAACTGAACAAAATCCTTTGCCAGCTTTAATATGTATATTTTGTATATGTGCACTTGGCATAACCTTTCATAAACCAATTGTGCAGACAGTCATTATGTCATTCCACACAATGTATTTGTCAGTGTATCAGGCTTTCTTTTTTTTAAAATTATAAGCTACAATAGTTCCCTGTGTTAGTCCACAAGCCACTGGTACCTGAGAATTTTCAACTACATTAGTTCGTTTTAGCTCATTTAGCATTTCAAAGGCTTTTGTTCCTTTAAAGGAAAGAGAGAGCACTAAATGAACATGATTTTCACAGGCTGTTATAACAAGTGTTATTTTTTAATATAGACATCAATGTGGAATCTGTCATCTAGTCTCATACGTACTTCTGTATGAGACTATATTGACCATAATTTTTGTGTCACATTTTTGCATCGGTGATACAAGTAGAATTTCAGAAGCTTCTAAGTTATTCAAGTAACTTTAACTCCGATTTACAAACTGATTTTTGATTTTGGTGTTTAATTCTTGATAGGGTTTTTTTGTTTGTTTATAATTTTGTGGAATGACTGGCCCTCTTAGGAGCCCATGGGATTATGTAGTATAGTTAGAGTAGTCTTCATATTTTCTATTATATTGGTGCAATTTTGAGTTGATGGGGAAATTCCACCATTCTGTTAATTAAGAAAGGTGGATTTAGAAGTTTTTGGGCTAAAGAGGAGAATTGACTTCTGATTTCGCACTACTGATAAATCACTTAAATCACTTCACTGGATAATCTGGACTGATTCCAACTCTGCTAATTCTTCTTGAAGGGTTTTGCTTTTTCTCCTACCACACGTACACAGAAAGAATTTGGGAATGTGGGTGTGTGTAAGACTTCAGTCAATTCATTCTGTCCTGCCATATAGACATACTTTATTTCATAATGGGGAAGGTGAAGCAACTCAAGAGTTGAACCTGACAAACACCACAATGCAAGAGTTCATGGCAAGAAGTCCATGACAGAATCACTTTGGTTAGAAAAGCCCTCCAAGATCATCTAGTCCAACCTTTGACTGAACATCACATGTAAACTAAACCGTAGCATTATGTGCTGCATCCAGTCACTTCTTGAACAGCTGTGGGAAGGGTGACTACCACTCCCTGGGCAGCCTGCTCCAATGCTTGACAACTTTATCCACGAGAACATTCTTCCTAAGATCCAACCTGGCTCACCTGGAAGCTGTGTCCTCTTGTCCTGTGGTTGAGAGGAGAGGCCAAGTAGCACTCAACTTGCTACATCCTCATTTCAGGGAGTTGTAGAGTGATGAAGTCTTCCCTGAGCCTTTTCTCCAGGCTAGCCAGTCACAGCTCCCTCAGCCACGCCTTAAAAGACTTGTGCTCCAGGCCCTTTACCAACTCCTTTGCCCTTCTCTGAACACACCTCAATGTCCTTGTCACGAGTGGCCTGAAACTGAACACAGGATTTGAGGTGCAGCCTTTCCAGTGACAAGGACAGGGAAAATCCCTAGTCCACATCTAGCCACACTGTGGCTGACACAAGCCAGATGCCATTTGCCACCTTGACCCCCTAGTCACACTGCAGGTCAAGGGAAAATGGAAACATAGAAATACATTTTAGGTGTAATCTAACATGCAATCTACACAATTCACCTAGATTGAGATTTCAGTGTGCAATTTCACTGACATGTTTCTCTGTAAAGTTGTTCAAATGTTTCTGCATAGTTATTCAAGGAAACTAAAGTTGTGTGTTTGAAGTGGAAGTGGATATTTCTTTGATATCTATAAACTTCTGATCATCTCATCCTAAGAGGAAAGGGAGTTAACTCACAGCCAATTCTCAACATTTACCATTACCTTTTATTTCTGTAGCTCAAGATAAGCTTCCAAGCAATTGATAATCCCATTTTCAGCAATATGCTCCCAAATGTCCCATTGCAGCTTAAGTGCTTTGTGCAATGTGGTAGATTTTGCTAGGGAAACCAGACATTAAGAACTGGGTGCTTAAAAAATATGCCCTGTGGGTCTATCTTACTGACATTTCTGAGAAATTTACCCAAAATTTCTGCTCAGTTATATAGGAGAGCTCAAACACTCACTGAAATATTTTCTAAATCAGCAAAAAGTGTGTTTTGAACATATTTTAAGCACATGGGTGGGCTTGAAGTTTTTTGGTTTGGTTTGTGGTTTTTCACTATTTTCTGTTGATACTTTTTTTCTTCTGACATAACTTTAAAAAGTATAAATTGAATACAACAAGAAAACATGAAGGGAAATCAGAAGAATGAATAATAATCTTAAGGGGGTAAAAAGTTGTTGAAGACGCTGTATCTCAAAGCAAAGAACCTACTGCTTCTGCGCTACATTAATTCTTGAGAGAACTGGGTTTCTATTTCCTTGAGGCTAAAGTGCTGCTCAGAAAACTGAATTACAAAAAAATTCTGTTGCAGGGACAAATGTTAGTTATCATTTTCAAATCTGAGCAGGGATTTTTTGTGGGGTTTGAGTTACTTGGGATTTTTTTCCCCTGTATTTCTTAGATTTGGTTGTCACAGTTCACTCCAGGAAGCTGAACACATTCTGTGTCCTTTCTGGCTCCATGCTCTACTATGCATTAGTAAGAATTTACATGCCTGTTAATGATACATAGTATACAGGAAAATCTGATTGAATATTTTTTTTTGATAGCTGCATAGTTATATTGGGCAGTGTCTGTTGTAATGGTTTCCCTTACTAAAGCAAACACTCAGAGATACAATATCTGCATTATTATATAGTCATACTTTTATTGTTTATGTAATTCCTGGTTTGGCATAATTGACTTCCTAGAAAAATTCTCTGGTGGCTTCTGAGGTAAAACTTAAAATTATGACATTTTTCCTGTCCTATAATTTCACATGTGATTTTTGCCCATATTTTTGTAAGGTTATGTTGATTCATAGAAGAGATGGTGCATGGAACACTAGACATTTCTATTGTGTACAGCTTGGCAAGGATTGCCTTTGCTATGTTCACAGCACAAAGGTATCTCTCAAACCCTGTTTCTATCTGTTTTTTGCCAAAAATGAGTTTGAGGTGAAGATAACACATAGTCTGGAGACTAAGTAATCAAACATACTGTTATCATTATCCCTTTTGTATACTATGTCATTAACATAGAAAATGGAGATGATAGCCTGTAACTGCAAACAATAAATGCTGTTTTTCCTTTGAGCACTGATTTTACTGGCAGTTTAAAGAAGTTAACAAGCAGAATGAAGGGGTCATAAATGAAAGTTAACCTATAGGAGTTGGAAACAGAGAAATCCTTGTTACTTTCTTGGTAGTGAGCCTAATTTGTTTAAAATAAAATCCATCTGCTCATTTCACAGTCTTTGTCACACTTCCTTTAGCAATCCACAGTGGATTACCCCCTTACTGTAAAAACTGGCTGCAATTATGATAAGCTAATAACTTTTATTTTGTGGTTTGCTGTAGCACAAAATTTGGCAGACCAACGAAGATGGCCTTTATTCTTAAAAAATAGTCAATTATTGGGGTTTCTTTGCAGTTGGACATGATTTTTTTAAATTAGATTTCACCTAAATATACAATCTGATGGCTTTGCAAATTCAAAGTACTTTTTAAATGGTCATGAATCAGCCAAACACTGCTGTTAAGTATGTAAATGTCCTTAATGTCAGCCTGGTATTTGCTTAGCATGCCATGCATGCAACAAAACTTCGGAACGATTCAACTTTTGTCACCACATTAAATTTACTTACTGTAATGTTTCCTTTTTCATACAGAAATCAGTTTACTACCATTCTCCTTTGTGTTTCCTCTTGAATACATTAGATCTCTAGAGATGTTTTAATGAGTTATACATACATAATAATTTTTCCTGTCTTTCTGATTGTTAATTATGTGAGATGTGTATTTCTGACAGCAGTTGAGTGAATATTCACAAATATATAATTGAATTTTTGAATGTGTACTTCAAGAAGTTTATAGACTTGTATAGATAAGTCATTGATTTTCATTTGTCAAATTCAAGATTTTCAAGTCTTGATACTCTTGTATTTTTATCAGTGAATCTGTTTAAGGAAATACTTCTGGATTTTGAATGGTTTTCATAGCTTTTTTTATTTGTTTATGTAGATACTCTTCTTTGTTGAGTACAAGTTATTGATCTGGTATTCTATTTATAATTCTTCCTGGTTCTTCAGTATTTTATCTAGCTGTAACTTATTAAAAACCACAAATATGAAATGGGGATATTAATGACAAGTGGTTTAAATGTGAGAGCTTCAAAATGCATGTTAGAATATTTCAACACTTTGTTCACTGTAATTTTACATTTTTTCATTACTTAAGTAATTAAAAAAATCCTTAGGGTTGAATTATAGTAAAATTTTATACATCTCAGTACTAATTTTGTCTCCCAGTAGACAGCAATAATTTAGATGGGAATGTTTTTACTCTACCTAATTTATTCTTGGGCAAGGGGGAAGGGGAAAAAATTAACCTTGCAAATTTTGCTAATTATAATAATTTCATTACTATTGTTAATTGTTTATAATAACCTCCATGCCTTCAGAAATTTGTTCTTCTATATTTTGAAGAAAACATACAGATGTACAGGGTTCTGTAATAGAATATGTTTACAGTATTTATCCCCTGGGTTAGCTATAACAGTCAGGGGAAGTACAGTGACAGATACCACTTGCAATAGTTGGTAGTGCTATGTGCCTTTGAATCATTAGTTACTAAATTTTTTTGTAATCTTAGGTGAGATGAGCAGCTTTAAATAAGTTTCATTTCTCTCAAAGAGGATATGATAATACATTCCTAGAACTTTACTATAGTCTTACTGATTTAAAATCTGCAAGGTTGCATGGATGGTTTTGAACTGATTTGACTGTTCAGGTTAACTTCTTAGGTTTCAAAATCTGCTAGAGTAGAGGGAGAAATTACCAGTTTTATTTGGGCTTTTTTTATTGCTTTCATTTTGTACTCTATATCAGTGGGACTTTCTTACCACCGTAGGTGTGCTCACAGTTTTAATGTTCCCATAGTTTGCTCCATCTGTTTCATTTGAATTTAGCTTACAAATTAATCCCTTTCCATAGGTGTCTGCTTTGTACCTTAACAAGTATGAAAATAATCAAAATATCGCTATTTGACAGAGACACTGTATATTTCTCTGTTTCTGATGTGGGTATCATTTAGCAAGGCTTGTCTAGTTAAAAGGCAGTTAAAATAGTAATCACACATGAACTGTGTGTAACTGTCGTTCGTACAAAAAGTGCAACAAAGTGATATGTGGTGATAACAATTTGGAAGGAAAAGAATATGAAATTCAGATAGCAGCTTGAACGATTTACTGTTAGCATGGGGCCCAATAACACTACAAAGCTATAAACTCTGTCTTTCTAGATTGCCCAGTTAGGTGGCAGAGATGCAATTTGTCTTTTCTGAAGCCGCCTGCTGCTAGCTAGCTCCATCTCCTGTCACAGCCTATTAGCTCCCCAAGAAAATTGGTGGGAAATTGCCTGCAGATTGTAGGAAATTGCATCTCCAGGCCCTGGAAAAAATGTAGGATAGCACAACACTGATCCTCCCAGAGCAGCTATTAATACAGCAAAAGCTGACCTTTGGCATGGTGTGAAACGACTTTGGTGAATAAAGACTGTATTATGTGTGGTTGAAGGAGGGAAGGAATTATTATCCTAGCTATGCTTTGTCACCAGCCTGTTCCAGGAAGCTTAAGCATTAGCAGTAGGTTTTGCTGTCCCCCAGCTCATTCCCACTGGAAGGTGAGAGAGGACACGTTAGAGCCTTATACAAAAATGTTGTACAGATGGACAAAAACCCATTATGTATTTAAATGATGTTAGTACATATCAAATTCAAAGGTTTAGTGACAAAGCTGAAAGGTAATTTATTAAGCTAATTGCAAAAAAATTAATAGATGCCTCCGCTCAGTTGGTCAGACTAGGAACAACTTTTGGCTACTTCATTCTATTTATATATACATATTATACATGTTATTTTGGAGCAGTTACACTGAAAAGGAACTGATTTGTTCTGTAACTGTGAACTGTAAAAAGTCATGGGATACACATTACTTATCAGAGAGACTTTAGCATTAAATTCCTTGCTGCTAGGAAGCTCACTTCGGTCATATTTAAACCAATTTCCTTGTGTTCTTTATGGTGTGATATACAATGAGTTTCATTCTCTGTCATTTCTACTACAGCTACCTTTCTAATTTTGTATTTTACCTCAGTTTTGATGGGCCTTTGAATAAAAGACTCAACTTTTCTCTGAATTCTGAGCGAGGAGGTACAGAGTTAGTTTGCAACATAAAAATAAATGCCAGCATTTTCTTTGAGCTTGCAATTGTACTTAGTTGATTCAAAGCCTCCTGAGGAAGATGTGGTTGTGAATCAGAATGGCATATTGATCAGAAGCGAGTATGAGGAAGGTGGCAGCAGCAGGCAAAAAGTCATTTTGCAATCAAGAGCATTGCTGTTTTCAATCTCAGATGAGATCTCTTGGTAACTGGCAGCTTCCTGGGGATCTAAGTGAAACCAATAGGTTCATTTCCTGTTGTTTGTGTCCACTGTTGTAAGTGAACTAACAGGGCTTACAAACACACCGTTGATTAGAGAAAATTAGTGGCCTCTTTCGGAGCTGAGGCAGAGGCAGCAGAAAAGGTATTGCATATAGTTCAAAGCACAGCTAAAGGGGATCAAGAGAACTTCATGTGGAGTTGTGGGGCTCTCTGGACCACTGTTTCAAATTCATGTGATCATGAATGCACACATATGTCAGTCTGAAATGCTAATTTGAGGCATTGTTTTTCTAAATTAGTTACAGCACCTTTTATGGAAGTTATGCAGTTTAGTGCTGTGTGTCTTTTCTTGTAAAATACAAATACAGGAACAGAAGAGCTGTGGTGCTTGAGCCTTTATTCTGTATTTACAATAGCTGTTCATCTTCCAAGGTATTACATATTAATTGCATTCTCAAAATAAACCTTGCCATTTAGTAACAAACTGGGTTTTTTGTATAGTTCAATACATGAACATTTAGAAGACACAGAAAGTCTTTCCTATTTAAAGGATACAGGAAATCTGCCCTGGTTCATCACTGAGTTTGCCTTCTCTTGTAACATACAAACAAAATTGGGTGATACAGTATTCAGAATTTCATTTCTTCTGACTGATGGCACTATGCGCACTGTTACCTGCTGGCATACTCTGAGGCCAAGCCTATTATTCTACACAGAGCAAGGAGGTGACAAATCATTCAGGATGAAAAGCAAAAACTTCCCGTTCATAAATTCAAAGCTGCAAGCTCTTGCTTTCTTATGGAAAGAACTAAAATTCAGCCTGGTCTGTGAAGAATTTGGAGTGCACCAAAAGCTGCTCTGGAAAGTTGGTTGGTTTAAAAAAGGATTGTCAGGGGGGAAAAACAACTCCTGACAAACCAGTTCTCGGCCAACACTTAATGACTGGAAAAGATGTGCAAACCATAAATAGCACCCTTTATCCTGTAACAGTTGATGAGCTCCAGCAAAAGACAGCACACTAAAGTGTGCTTGTTTCCTTTTTCTGTAGTTAGTTCAAAGAGAGTTTGTTGTCAATCTAAGTTCTGGTCAGTCCGACTTTAGTCAGACCATGCATTTCATAATGCATAATTACAGCCAATCAGGAAAACAAAATCTATGTTCTTTAAGCTCCCTGATTTTATTTTCTAATTATGCCTTCCTGGGTAATGCTTCTCACTTGCTGCGTTAAGAAAATGCAGCTTTTTTTACCCATCTCTGTTCAAATTTCCAATATTCCAACTGCAGAACCATGAAATGGATATAATTTACTGCAGTATGCTGGTGAACATTCATTTTTTTGCTAGTGTCATTTTTTTCTAGCTCCAGCGAAAAATTTTATCTATTTTTTTTCTCAACTATTTGTTGTACCCAGAATCATATTCATGGTCATTCATTGAAACTATTCACAACTTTTTTCAAGTTCTCCATCAATGACATTTACTGGGTTTAATTTTTATGAAAAAAGTGTCTGAATATTCCTGAACTCTATGATAATATCCTTTCTTCACCATACCTTTCTGATATTCCAGTTGAAAGTAAACTGAGTCCCCACCATTTTCTCCTAAGAATCTGACACGGAAAAAGATTCCAAAAATTTTTGGTCCATTTAGCAAAAACAGATTTAATTTCTATGAACTCTCACAATATTTTTATTTTATATTCTATTGAAGATTCATTTTTTTGCCATAAAAAGCCACTAAGAAAGCATACAGCATAACTACAACCCTTCAAAGGCTTTTCATGCTAGGATGGTGTGGGTGTAGGTTGAAATAGGGTAGAGGGAATGAAGAGCAAAGCCTCCCTCTTGAACCAGCCAGACCATATGTTGGGTGAGACCAGTGGCTTCCAAAATAGGGCTAGCAAAGGTGTGGAGGAGCATATTCTGGGGGACTCCTAGTAAAACTGGGTGTGGGGAAATGTAAGCAGCAGTGCACACACAGGGTGGCCACTGTAGTTTGATCTCCATCTTGCCCAGGCAGCCCCAGTGCTGCCGGGGATAGGACTGGGGCTGGAGTGCTGGGCAAGGAGCTGAGGGATGGGGAGGTGCAGGAGAGGGACCAATGTTTGAGGCCTGCTGGGAGAAGGGTTGCTGAGAGAAATTCACGGGAGGAGAGTATCAGCAGTGGGAACTTGGGGTCAGAAGACTGTACATAAATCTCTTGCGGATGAGAATAAGCTTTAAAATTTCTAAATAAATAATTTATAGTCCCGTCACCAAGTTTTCTGGGGATCTGGGCTTGTCCAAAATGGTCCAGGGACAAGTGAAGAAAAAAAACAGGAGTGAAGGGGGTTCTGGGGTGACTCCAAGTCTTTGGCTGGTCATGGCTGCTTCCACCTGCAGGATGTTTGCTAATTTAATAGTGAACTTCTCATCTCCCTCACCTCCCTGCAGCAAGCTGCTCTGCAGTGGATTCAAAGCACCTAAGGGGTAGGAATTGCGCTCCCTAGCTCTGCTGCCTTCCTCTAGTTAGGGTGAAGGACTTTATCTAGGGTTTGTTTATTGGAAAAGAAGGTAAGTGTGGATTGGATTGGAAAAGAACATAGTTTTTCTGCCAGCAGGGAAGACTTTTCCATTTACAGAAGAAATGGAAATACATTAGAAATAGCACACTTGAGCAGCAATGAAGATGCAACATCAAAAAGGTAAGACAAGACTCTTTACTTGATTGAAGATATTCAGGTGGAATATTAGGTTTGTGTTGAACCAAATATGGCAAAGCTGGAAAACACTGTTGGTTGTTCTGTGTTTTTCTTAATATCCTCAGGAAAGAAGGCAGTAGAAGAGCAAGTAACCAAGCAAATATTTACCTGTGTGTTTGGTAAGTTCCTGAGAAATGGTCTTATCCAACCAGGGAAAGGCTACCAACTCGGTTGAAGCATAATGTGCTTCTGGTAGAGATTTCAACATTCTCATTTGTGCCAGCTTGCTTGCAATTGTTCTAATGAAAACAAGGTGTATGTAAATACATAAGAGGCCCTTTCTTTTCCCAGGAAAACATCTTGTCAGGAATTTCACTTTCCTGTTCAGGAACACAATATCCAAAAAAGACTGAAAACACCCAGTGCAAATATGTTGATTATTAACTCTTGATCAGTCAAGTAGGAGACTTTGAAACCTGGATAGAGAGCAAGAAACAGATGAGGCATTTGCCCAGATGAACGCTCTGCCTTTTTTTAGCATGGCATAACTATAATATGACATTGCAAGCTCCTGTTTTGATGTAATACAGGCCCATGTCAGAAAGTGCTGAACATTGTATGGCATTTACCTCACAAAAGCAAAAAAATCCTTTATTAATCTTACTGAAAGTTCTTAGCTGTCTAATTTTTTTGAAATCCAGCAAATAATACAGGAATAAAATTCAAATAAGTTATTCTGAACTAGCTATTGTTCAAAATCATTGTAGCTTTTCTAGATCTGCTACCATAGAAATCCTTGAAAGTGAGTTTCATATTTATGTGAGTTGTTATGCTCATTGGTAATGACAGAATAGTGTTCTGCCATGTTGCTTTCAAATGTTCTACTGTATGTACAACAGCAGTGTCTTCCCCACTATACTGCTTTTAAAAGTCAAAGACTTATAGTAGCAATTTCCCATGCTTTCATCCAAAGCCTGAAAATATGCCTTAAGCAAGACATTCAATCAAAAGGAAAACATTGCAAGCTATTTCACTGTCTGTCCAGCTCCTTGGGAGGTAGGTTGCTGCTATGCCAATTTGAAGAAATTCATATTACAAAGCAAAATGAAAGAAAACAGAAATTAAACAATAAGAGCAGCTTCAGCTTTGAGCAATTGTCCCACAGCAATCCCTTCAAGAAGAACACTTTTAATTCGATCTTACTTTCACTGATTTATTTTCTGCTTCAGTTTTGAGTTTTTTAAAGGAAGCATTTCTTTTTTCCAGTGTCTCTAATTGAAGATTTGAAGGACATCTCTAACATCTGTAACTTTTCTCTTTTTTTCCTCCTTGGTGTTTGTTTGTCTTGGGGTTGCATGTCCAGTTCAGAGGAATCCATGCAATGAGTATTTTGGGTTGAGCTGCTGGACTAGTCTGCATGAATGCGTAAATTAGGACTAACCTCTTTAGATGAAGCTATCTAAAAATGGTTTTAAATCTCAATCTGCTGGGTGTTGGCATCTTAGGAGGCCACAATGGGTAGTATTTGGTTGTACTGGCAGGAGCTTTTTTGTCATTTCTGCTAGCTTTGCAATGAATGTCATTTTGTGCAATCAATATGTGCTTGATTTCCTGCTGCGGGTGGAGGGAGGTAGTCTCAGAACAAACAATTCAGGCATCCAGTGGGATATTTATTGGGAAAAAAACCACAACAAAACCAACCACAACCAAACCAAACAATTGACTGGAAAAAAACCTTTCTCTTTAGACCTACTTGCTCCACCAAGGGGAGGATGACACATTCACAGCCACTGTAGGTTTCCTCTGTTATACATCAGTGCCAGTCTTTGCTAAAATCTAGTTAATTCTCAGGCAATTCTCTTGTATTTGTCCCATAAAACTACCTCATTTATTTAATGTAGGCCCCTATCTCCGTATATTGGTCTTGCTCCCTAGTGTCTATTAATTACTTCAATAAAACCAAGGAGAAAACATAATCCTTATGCTAATGTTTATCTTAAAGGCTTCTCACTTCCTGCCAACTCCTCTTCAAAGATGAGCTGCTTAAGACTTGTGCAGTTGAATTTTGTTTAACTCTGAGAATAAAGATACCAAATGTTTTCTGGACAGCATGTTTAATTTCTTAGATTTTCACACTATGGCTTTTCTGATTTTTGGGGAGGAACTTTTGCTTGGGTATTTTTGGGGCTTTTTTTGTAATGCTGTTGGAATAAGGACTGCTGCCTCTTTTCCATTTGCTGTGCAGAGCAGAGAGATGGGCCTTGTCCTGTCTGGCAGAAGTAGTTTGATGGGAAAAATGATTTGTGGACCATTCTTTCTCTGGAGTAGGGGAAAAAAAATGGTAATTTTAACTCCTCCATGGTTATGACTCAGTCCTGAGTGGGCTGTAAAATCATGTCATGTTTTTTTTTCCCCTTTCATCATATGAAAAAGAAATTTTTATCTTAAAAATGCCATTGTGGTTTCCATCCTTAAGAACTTTTAAAACTCTTCTGTTTAAAAATCACTCCCTCCCGTGCAGCAGCTGAGATGACTTTACCTTAACTTCAAACACAGCACTTGCATGCAGCATTGACCTTATGGAGAAGGACTTACTCTCAGGTGAACTGCAAAAGCACTAGAAAGCTCTTATTGTGCTCAAGTTGTCCTCAAAGGTCATTGTATAACTTGACCAGTTATAGGAACATTGAAACTAACTTGGAACACTGGAATACACTTGGCTAGTGAAAATAATGCAGCGTGTGGATTCAAAAGAATAGCAGTCTTCCCATGGTCATCTTCCTCTGGGCATGCCTAATGGAGAAAACCTATGAGTGCCCAGCGCTTCTTCTGGTGCTGTCAGATATGCATATGTGTCTAAGACATTATGGACCAGAGAAGATCCTAAGAGAGCTTCTTCTCTTATTCAGCTATTTGTAGCTTCAGCTATTGTAAAATTGTGTTCTTTTCCAATTAGACAATGCTATGTACTCTACAATGGCATTGAGATGTACAGATAATGTTTCCTAGTTGTCAAGCATAGTTTAAAGTTCCTGTGATGCATAAGAATTGTTTTTCCAGCATAATAAGCAAAGAACAAAAACTATGTGAGGATATTGGTGGTAATGTAAAATGCGGCTTACCAGATAAAACACAGTAAATAATGTGGCTTGCAGAGACAGGTGAACAAATTGCTCCAGGAGATTTAAGGTTCTTTGCAGAGCAAATATAAATCAGGGGTGACCTGTTCTGTGTTGTCAAAACATACTAAACACATTCTTCTTGCTATGGCTTACCTTATACTGGGTCAGGTATTTTGATACACTCTGGGATTCCCTCTTTGGGAAAACCTCCAAGTCTCAACTTCCTGTCTTTCAAATAAGATTTCATTTTCTTATCCTTGAAAATTTTAATTTAAGTGCGTTTGAAAGTTCAATCTTTGTTTGAGAAAATGATTGTAAAATTCTTGGGTTTAGCAGTTGGCAAATTCATCTCCCAAGTTCCAGGGCCGAAAGTTAAAAAGTTTTTAGAGAGATGAGAGCCTGACCTGGATATCAGTTGTATGTAATTTTGTTGTGCTTTGTGGAGAGCAAGTACATTGTGCCAAATGGAGAAGTGGGCTACTTCAGTAGCTGTTGAACACTTTCTTCTAATTAGGGATTTCTTATGTGCTGTGTGTATACTTTTATTTGTTGGTTTCTGCATTGTTGTTTGCTAATCCTAATACAGCAAGCACAGCTTGTCTGTTCCTCGTTTCAGGTGAGTAGGGATGAAAAGTGGAACACCCATCTACCTTGAGCAGAGTGGAGTAAGAGTGATAAATTCAAATAAGTTATTCTGAACTAGCTATATCTTGCACTCCTAGGAGCTCATGAATAATGTGGATCTTAAGGGCAGGTACTAATTTTGTGTGTGTGTGCGTGGGTGTGCATTTTAGACACTAATGGCCAGATACACTGACTTGGGTGTCTGTAGATGCTACTTGCTGAGTATATGTTATGCTTTTTTTTCACGAAAAGAAAGAGCAATAATAGTGACTGTCTGAAGGAAAGGAAGCTACTAAATGAGGCTTTCCTTGTTTATCATTTGTCGTGATGATTACTGTACAATTACACAATTTTGGAGCAGGTACCAGCAGGCTTTCAAAAGAGCCATGGAGCCCATCACAGATGACTGCTGTGCCAGATATGATGTTGCTAGTCATATATGTGGGACTGGAGGAAGAAAAATACTCGGCAATCTGCCGTAACTTAATCCAGATGGTCAAGTTTATGTTTTCTTTAAAATGCAAACTGTCTCCAGTGAATTCATTAGAAACATATTGTAGCTTTCTTTTCTAGTATAATTTTAGCAGCTAGGTTAAAAAGCCTTAGTCTGCCAAACTAATCACAAGTCCCTGATTTTTTTTTTTTAAAGGATTTAAACTATTTAACAAATCTTTTTCTTCCCCTCCCCCCCTTTTTCTCATCTAGTTTTTCTTTCCCCTTTCTATTTTTTTGAGTA